>PVHX01031218.1:0-15076 GCA_004024805.1 Geosciurus inauris | reverse complement strand
TTCATTGATAGTTTCTCTTGCTGAGAAGAAGCTTTTTAGTTTAAGTCCATCCCATTTATTGATTCTTGCTTTTATTTCTTGTGCTATAGTTGTCTTGTTAAGGAATTCGGGGCCTAATCCCACGTGATGAAGATTTGGACCTACTTTCTCCTCAATTAGACGCAGGGTCTCTGGTCTAATTCCTAGGTCTTTGATCCACCTCGAGTTGAGTTTCGTGCATGGTGAGAGATAGGGGTTTAGTTTCATTTTACTGCATATGGATTTCCAGTTTTCCCAGCACCATTTGTTGAGAAGGCTATCTTTTCTCCAATGTATGTTTTTGGCACCTTTGTCTAGTATGAGATAGCTGTACTTATGTGTATTACTCTCTGTGTCTTCTATTCTGTACCATTGGTCTACATGTCTGTTTTGGTGCCAGTACCATGCCGTTTATGTTACTATTGCTTTGTAGTAAAGTTTAAGGTCTGGTATTGTGATGCCTCCTGCTTCACTCTTCTTGCTTAGGATAGCTTTAGCTATTCTCAGTCTCTTATTTTTCCAAATGAATTTCATGATTGCCTTTTCTATTTCTATAAGAAAGGCCTTTGGGATTTTAATTGGGATTGCATTGAATCTGTATAATAGCCACTTAATTTTTAAAATAACTTCAGACCTTATATTCCAGGAGCTGATATGAATCAAAACAAAATTTGCCAAGGCAGGAATAGTGGAAACTTAACTATTTCTGGTATTTACAGGAGTATGGCATTTGGACTTTGATATCATAGTTGGGCCAACTTTGGTCTCATGTTAGGTTGGAACAGAAATTGCATTTAGAGCATATTTCTGATTTAGTAAAAAGGATTTTAGAGTGAGAACATAGGTCTTAAGTTGTTTAAATAGCAAAACCCAAACAAAAACAAGTAACAATCTAATTTTTAAATGACAAAACTTAAAAGACACTTTTGAAATGTCATGAATGACTAAAAGATTTATGAAAAAAGTTTCCACACCCCTCATCATCAGGGAGTTGCAAATTGAAACCAAAATGGGATATCACTCTGCCTCAGTTTCAATGGTTATGATACAAAAGATAAAATTTAATGAATGCCCAAATAAATATGGAGAAAATAGGAAATTTTATACACTATTGGTGGGAATGTAAATTAGCATAGACATTGTGGAGAGCAGTACAGAGGTTCTTCAAAAGATGAAAAATAGATTATATGATTCAGCAATCATTTTAATTTGTATAAATCAAAAAGAAAGAAAATCAGTACATCAAGGACACATATGTACTCCTCTCTTTATTATGGTACTATTCACAAGATATGCCAAGATATGGACTCAAACTTAAGTGTTCACCAACAGATTAATGGACAAAGAAAACATGGTATATGTACACAATAGAGTAATATTCAGCCATTAAAAACAATAAAATCTGTCATTTGCAGTAGCATAAATGAACCCAAAGAACATTATGTTATGTGAAATAAGCCAGCCAGGCACAAAAACAAAACAAAACAACAACAAAAACCAAGTATCGCATGTTCTCACTTACATGTGGGAGCCACAGATGTTGATCTCATTGAAGCAGAATGTGCAATGGTATATACCAGAAGCTGGGAAGAACGAGATAGGAAAAAGAAAGAGATTGATTTTAGAAAAGATGATTTTGAATATTCTCACCACAAATAACTGATAAATATATGAAATGATGGATATGATAATAATCTTGCTTTTATTTTTGTGCTACATATATATCAAAATATCATACCGTATCCATAAATACTGATTATATGTTAACTAAAAACAAATTCAAGAGTCAAACCTTTAAGCTATTATTCAATAAAAATTATTCTTTTTTTTTTTGTGGTGCTAGGGATTGAACCCAGGGCTTTGTGCATGTGAAGCAAGTACTCTACCAACTGAGCTATATCCCCAGCCCTAAATATTACTTCTTGCAAATGAAAAGATGAAAGGTTTGTCTGTGAATATTTACTGTTTCAATATTTATTGAAAGCACAAGGGCTTTCAATAGTTTAAAACCTCCTCCATCAGAAGCAAGAGCGTAGATGAAGGAGATCACATAGTGGAAGTCTATAGTGGCAAAAGGAATGAAGCCATCATATAGGGTGCTCTTCCAGGTGTTCTGCTTTGACAGTATTTCTTCAACAATGATTAATAGAGAAAAAATGAACACTGTATGTTTTTCCAAGTATATCTGTAGTCAGTGATGGGAGATACTAGAAGACAACTTGGGTAATTTTTCAAAAGTTATCATGTCTAAAGCTTTCCTTCTCATAAATTAGACTCTGTAGGATTTACTGTTTGTAAAGCAGTGATAAGAAACAAGCAAAACAAAATACATGACAATGAAAACAAAAATAATCTCAAGCTTCTAATAGGATGGATATACATTTACAGAAGATATTCAGAGGCTTGAGATATTTTATAATTTTTAACTTCTAGGGATACTAAAGATTATTTTATTTTTGTGGAATTCTGAATGAATGGTTTGTATGTAGCATTTAAAATGTGCAGGAACAAAACAAAATGTTTGAAATTTAACAAATGTGTGGCTGTTTAGTGTCCATGAACACTCATTGACTGTAAGTCAGAGCATGGCATTAGTGTATGTTCCTCAAATAGCCAAAAAGCAGAAGTCTCTTAGTGGACACTGGAAAAATTAGAAGTACTAGTTGGGATTCACTAAGAAATCTAATCAAGAGTGCATTCAGAAACCATTCTGTTTTTACATCTGGGCTAAATCCAAGTGATGCTATCTTCAATAGGGTTCAAAAATTAGGTTCTGCAAACCAAATCAGAATCACTTTCTTATTTTATAAGGTAATGAGCTAAGAATGTTTTTTGACTCTTTAAAAATGAAAAATATTGAAATAAAAATATTTCATGATACAGAGAAACTGTATGAAATTAAAATTTTAAAGTTTATAAATCAAGTTTCATTATAATACAGCCACACTTAAATATTGCCTATGAGTATGGTCTATAGTAGATAGTTTCAACAAAGACCATACCACCAATAAAATAGAAAATATTTACTACCTGACTTCTTTATCAAAGAAGCAGTTTGATGTTATCAAACTGCTCTCAAATATTCAGAGTAAGAGGAGATGCAATTCTCCTACTTAGCTGGGGCTGTTGTTTTGAGGCACATCCCAATATCTCAGCCCTAGGGGATGGAATATAGCTGTATATTCTGGCTCTGGTGTCAAAATAAAGTATTAGCATGGCTCTGGGGAAGAGGTTCTGGCCCTGAAGAGCAGGTCCCAGCAGACTCTTAGGACCTAAAATTAAGAGGGCATAATCTACCATACAGCAGTGATTCTGGATCTTGCGGTGGTGAAACATAGCAGAAACGAGGTTCTGTGAGGGCAGTTGCCATAGCAGCAAGCATCTAGGAATGACAAATGCCATGTGGCTTGGACGTTGGGATCAAGAAGCAGCACCCTTCCCAGACAGACGTGGTGCCTCAGCAGCTTGGACTGTGGTGATGTAGTCCAATTCCACATAGCTGAGGTATAGTGGCATCTCAGTCTGTACTGCAGGGGGGCTCAGCTCAGTTAAGGTTCTGATTCTCCAGAGAAGAATCATATCTGCTGAATACCCCTAAAGAAGGGTAACCTGGATGAACAGCGCTCTGGATCCTTGGACATAGGGTACTTCATCAATTGTGGCAGTGGGTAGTATAAATGCTCTGATTTTCCAGTGTGAGACCTCCTAGGGACAGGATGTCTTCGCACCTGCAGCACTGGGAAGTGTATGTGTGAGGTGACTGTTCTGGTGTGCCAGAGGCTTGAGATCTCCAGAAGATAGGGGCTGCCTCCTTTCTTGTGACCAAAGTACAACTGCTCTGAGACTTTTAATCTCTGAGGAGCAGAAAATCACTTCAGTTTGGCCACAGAGGGAGAGTGCAAGAGCAACTGGAGTGTGAGGGACACAGAGCAGCTTTGGCTGGCCCAGGGGATAAGGGATTTCAGCAGCTGTGCTTGGGGTTGGTGTAATGCTGGGTGAATACAGTATTGTAAGGTTCAGAGATACACTGATGCAAAGGCTATTTCCCTCAGGACTAGGGAACACTCCGTCAGTGGGCCTGGTCCCATGATGGCACAGAGCAGTAACAACACTTCAACTCCTTGTCTGGGATTAACTGTGTTTGTGAACACTAGGAAACACTTAAATTATTTTAATTTAATATTACTCTCTTGTTCATCATCTATATTTTAATTGCATGTTCTAATTGATTTTGAAAGTCCATGGAAAAGCTGTTCTTTTAATATTCCTGGTCAATTTGCAAAACATTTTTATTTTCTAATAATAGTCCTAATTATGTTCTTGGATTTTTATAATGGATATACTATCATCTATAAAATTTACAGCTTTGTGTCTTTCTCTGTACATTATTTATTCTTACTCATTTTATTTAGTATTATTATATTAGCTAAAAATTTCAGTACTATTTTAATAAAAAATATCTTCATCCTGTTTATCTTTGAATAAATTATTTACCTCAAAGAGATTTTTTTTCTGTTTAAACTTGGTACATATACTTTGAGTTGGGCAATAATTCCTTGTATTCTTAGTTGAGTTTAGATGTGTTTGACCAGAAATAGATACCGAAAATCTACTTAGATAATAATTATTTTCATCTTTGTTATTGAAATAAATTATTTTAATATAATATGTAGTATGTTTCTGAAAAACTCATTTTCATGATGCATTATTATATAATTCAACACATTAATTGACTAGATTTACTTTTCTGAGATTTAAGATTTTTACTCTAAACCATAAACAAATTCTGTATTTTTATGCTATCCTTCTCTGGTATATACATACTTAGCTCCATAAAAAATGAATGTGCCAAATAAAATGATAGTTTCTATCTGAATGTGAACCATTTATGCTTTATTAAAAGAGCACTTCTGAGTTAGTATGTGTTCTTCTCTTCTAGTGTTGAGAGAAATAGAAAAAACCTCATAAATACAATGAAGTTGCTGTCACTGAGTGACTTTTTGGTGTGATTTTGGACAGAAAAAGTCTCTGGCAACAGATAAACAGCCCTTTTTTTTTCTCACAGTATATTCAATGTGTATTTACTATTGGACGCTCTGCGATAAATCAAGATTTAAAAGGAAAAGTATATATCATTGAAGCACTTATAAGTTGTTACATAAAACTATGGTGTATAGTGCCCTGCTTATCTTAGCCAACTGATTTTAAAAACACATAAAAGCCACTCCCTATGGTAATCAAAGAGTTAACAGCATATAATTATAAAAATAACTGAAGTAACACTGGTTGTGGTACTGATTACCAGATCTCTGTAAAATAATTTTCCTCAGATTAATGGATCTTGAATTTTTTACTGAATATATTTACGTAGCTAGATATGATATTTACTGTATCCTTGTAGTTAGTTTTTATCATGTGTCTTAGCATTGATGAAATAATAAGTGCAAGAATTGTTTGTGATTTCTGGGAAGTCATTTTACTAAAGAGAAGACAAACATTTTTTCCTCTCTTCATCCCTTCTGTATTTGCAAAGTGAATATTGTGTCTGGAACAATAGCAGCAAAAAAGGAATTAAGGACAAAAACCACACTCTGGAATTGCATAAGGAGAAAACTAAAAAGATCATTTTTCTGATGATTGTGAACTTAGTATTCCTACATTTGATTATTTATTGCCTAGATTCTCTCATGTGGAAGAGGAAAATATGTGGATTTTTAAAATCACTTTTTATTTCTAGTAGTCTCAGCCAAGCCAAATCCTAAAGCAATTGAATGTTCCCTACCAACATATCACCTCCAGTTAAGAAAGACTGTTTGTTTTGCAAACCCTGCTTATGAAGGCCAGTAAATCCACACTGCACTACTTTTCAAGCCCAGCTTCAATATCTGTTAAAAAGAGATAAGATTTCTTTTGACACCAGGTAGGCTAACAGAAATGTTTTCTTAAACACTTTCAAAACTTTATATGTACTTAGGCACTGATCTTTGAGAGACTCTACTGGCCAAATTAAATGCTATAAATTCAAATCCAATCTCTTTTGCCAACATTTGCTTAGACATTACCATACCACCATGTGAATCGTCTATGTTATGATGTCTATAACAGTGTAGGTTCTAATTTTGACAGAAAGCAAAGCACAAATATTCATTTGTTGCTATATTTAGGGGCTCCAGAAGCTTATTCTTTGTTTAGGAATAATTTTCCAATTTTGGAAATTAATTGCTTGTAGATATCACTGCATAAAAACAAACACAAAGACAAATTATTCATTTGTGCATTTCTGCTTTTCAAAAATATTTTTTAATAAATGAGATGCCCCAATATTATGATGAGAATAGAAAAATCTGTTCCATTGGTCTTCTGGATATACAAGAGATGATCCCTTACTTTTGAAAAACATTGTATGGAAAATCAGGAACATTAGTGTTAGACCATTGTAAGCCATGAATATAGACAAGCTATGGTTTGACAACTAATTGAGAACTTATTCGTATGATTTAAAAATTACAAGTGACAAATGCAGATCTTTGCTGAGAAGCATGAGTTAACTCTTTGTTGAATACTGCCTGATTTTTCCCTGCACATCTGTGATATTTTTCTTAATGATGGATGACTGTATATATTGGAGGAACTTTAGCAGGCTCCTCAGTCAGAGGCTTTCCAGTGTCCACACAGATGACAACCCATTCTATGAAGGTGCCTCTGGGCTACGACATTTTTAAGTGTCTTTTCAATTCTAATGTGAGTTTTTGTAGCACTGGTTATGGTAAAGAAAAAATCCAATAATCTATTCTGTTTTGTTGTGTGAATAAGTTTGCTCAATTTGGGGAAGTATAGGAAAATTTTGTTATTGTATATAGGGTGGAGTACTTCAAATTTCCTTTAAAAATCATTTGTATCTCAGAACAGAGACAAAAAGAGATTTCTTTAGATTTTTAATTGCACTGACAAGGATACGCACACTCAGCTGATCTTTTAAGGGAAGAAATATGCTTCTTACATATGTATAGACACATATATGTATACGTATGTTTATATATGTATGGATAGTGATAATCTTGTTTTGTTTTTAAATTTGCAACAAAGCTCTGTGATTGCTATTATATAACAAATATATCATGACACCCAGAATGATTATTTTCCCTGTCATATTGACAATATAAAGGCTGTTTTTTGCTTGAAAATGTATCTGTTATTTCCATTTTGCATCACATGTAGCAGGAAACAGAGTGGATTTATTTGATGTCATGCTTTCTTTAGCCTATTTGTTAGATAGTACTGTGGGAATCTGTGACATGCTCAGTGTTAATGTAGATATCTGTAATTATTATTATCACTTCATTCCAAGGGGGTTATGTGTGTATATTTTATGAAATTTCAATTATTTTAAGATAATAATTTTATGGTTTCAGAAAAACGTCATTTTTATCTTATGAAATATATCTTGATATGGTTAAATACTTGTATCTTTTCTTATCTCAAAAAGTAATTCCATTTCTTTTAGAAACACTAAGTTAAAAAAGGAATGTGTTATGGTTTGGATATGTGGTATCCCCCAAAATCTCATGTGTGAGACAATGCAAGAACATTCAGAGGTGAAATGATTAGATCATGAAAGTTGTAACCTAATCAGTGGATTAACCCATTTATGGATTAACTGGATGGTAAGGGAAGGCAAACAGTGTGGCTGGAGGAAGTAGGTCACGGGGCATGCCTTTGAGATTTGTATTTAGTTCCTGGTGAATGGAGCTTTTTCTCAGCTTCCCTTATTACCATGTCCTGATCTGCTTTGTTCCTCCACACACTTCCAGCAAGATGTTCTGCCTCACCTCAGACCCAGAGCAAGGAACTCCAGTCATTAAACTGAGACCTCTGAAACCCTGAGCCAAATAAGCTTTTCCTCCTCTAATTGTTTTTGTCAGTTCTTTTGATCACAGCAATAAAAAAGCTGACTGAAAAAGAATGATACTCAGCAATGTTCCTATTACACTTACCATATGATCCTGATTTCTAAGAATATCTTTTTGTTAACTTATGTTCTAGTGTTTCCATTTTAAATGTCTTAACACCTGATCTTTTCAGAGATATTCTTGCCTGTAAATGTTTGAAGAATAGTTTGTTTAAAATATTATTTGCATGTTTTTTTTAAGAAACATAGAACACTTACAGAAAAACAGTCTAAACCTATTATGTCAGGAAAACAATATCATTAGTTGTAGATTTGAAACAAAGATATGAAGTTCTTTGTTTTTCTTTTTTAATTATAAGTAGAACCAACTTTAATAGACAAAACTTTCATAACAAAAGACATATAGCACTATGAAGATAATAGCTTATAACAAAAGACATATGACATTATGAAGAATTATAAAACATTTTCAGCCGGGCGCGGTGGTGCAAGCCTGTAATCCCAGCACTTAGGGAGGCTAACACAGGAGAACCACGAGTTCAAAGCCAGCCTCAGCAATGGTGAGGCACTAAGCAACTCAGTGAGACCCTGTCTCTACATAAAACACAAAATAGGGCTGGAGATGTGGCTCAGTGGTCAAGTGTCCGTGAGTTGAATCTCCAGTACCAAAAACAAAAAAACACATTTTCGAAGGATGTATTCTCAGTATGTGAATAAATTTAAAAAATTTATTTAGGAAAGAGTCAATATCATAATGATATCATTTTCTCTGTTTTTCTAGAAATTCAGTATGTTTCTACTAAAGTTTCCAAAAATTTCATATAACATGGATCCTAAGGTTTACATGACGGAACAAAGGTCAAGATTGTGCCTGAGCCAGGTGTAGTGTTGCAGGCCTGTAATCCCAGCACTTTGGGAGGCTGAGAAAGGAGAATCGTGAGTTCAAAGCCAGCCTCAGCAGTGGTGAGGCACTAAGCAACTGTCTCTAAATAAAACACAAAAGATTGTGCCTGATAATTTTATTTATTTATTTATTTATACATTCATTCTAATTAGATATATATGACAGCTACAGTAGAATGCATTTTGATTCATTGTGCACAAATGCGGCACATCTTTTCATTTCTCTGGTTGTACACGATGTAGCGTTGCACCATATAGGCAGTCATGCACCTACCTAGAGTAATGATGACCATCTCAATCCACCATCTTGCCTGCCCCCATGCTTGCCTCCCCCCCTTTGCCCAAAGTTCCTCCATTCTTCCCATGTCCCCTCATTATATAATTGATCCCAATGGATTTGTTTATAAATGGCCCTTTTTTTCATACCTTTTAATTTTACTCGTTATATAAAGAAAGTAATGTGGGATTATTAAGAATAAAAATTACATGAAATGATCCAACAGAAACACTCTTTTTCAAGGTAGATTGAAATCACTTAGCACATCTTATTTTGTGATCTATTAAACTTTAGTGAAAAATATTGAGTTTCTTAATCCAGTGTTGATTTGCATACTCAGAATTCTATGTAATATTTGCCAATTCTTCTTCATCTATAATAATTTTAAGATTATTAAAATTATTTAAAAACACATATTTTCAATATGAATTAATAAGTGTAACCAGACTTTTGGTGTAGGCATTTTATCCCTAAGTTCGATAGTGTTATCTTTGGAAAGCCTACAAAGAATATCACCCTCTTACTAATATGTAACCATTATATAATTATTATTGACAGTAATATTTTTGACATATTATTTTATTATGAAACTGGTAGAGAATTCATTTCTTAGATCTTGTAAATTTTGTACTCTATGTAGTATTGTGCTTAAAAAGCTGCTCTAAAACTTTGTGGCATTATGTGACATATGTCATATCTCCTATTTTTTATGGGTAAGAAATTCAGGCAAAGATGAACTGAGATATTCTGTTTTACCTGATATTGACGTGGGTCACTCAATGCTATTCAACTGACAGCTCTTGCTTGTTTGGTTTCCAAGTTTGTCATTCCTGACATCTTAAGGGAATGGCTAGAAGGTTAGACTCAGTTGTACCCTTGCTGTCTCCAGGTGATCTCAGAGCCTCTTCATGTGGTCCAAGCAGCAGGGTCATCAACATTCTACATGGCTGCCCAAGAATCAAAGGAAAAGTGTTTCAAGGGGTTTTAGTGAAAAATACTATAGATGTCTTATGTCCTGGTCTTGCCAGTTTCAGAGTGTTACTTCCACTATATTAAATTGGTCAAGTCAGCTTTTACAACCAGTTTAGATCCAATGGGAGAGGTATTAGAATCCACCTCTCAATGGTAGGAATAACAATAGTTTGTCACTGTCTTTATTCCACTACAGAAATTTTGCTGAAGACAACTGAATTGATTCCTAGAGGCTGAGAAGTTGTGCAACACTAGCCTAGGAATTGTAAATTTGATCTTGTGCACTAACATATTCTGTATGAACACCCTGGATTTCCCATTTCTGTCTCTACAACTGAAGGGTAGTTCTCTTCTTCAGCTTTCTCATTATGAGACTTATATATCTACCATAGACATTTTATTTTTATTAAATGTGATGTGTTTATCCCTCTTTTAATCCTTACGAGTAGAAGTAGGAAAGAGGAAATGTCTGTATTTATGACATTTATTCTGCTATTTGATACATTTTGATTTAGTAGATTTTGGAAATATTCAGAATAATGCAAAAGGAATTAGATATCAATATTTGGATTATTCAGAATCTGAATTAAATATCTTTCTCAATATTGGTTTACTTAATTTAGTAGAGGTCAATTTTTGTGCAAGTGAAGTTGTATTTTTAAAAATGTCTCATTTCATAAAACATTAAGATAAGTATAAAGCAGGACATGGGATAGGGAAATTTGTCTTTCATATATACACCAAACTAATTACATCCAAGTAACAACTGTGTGTGTTTTTTTGTTTGTTTTTATTGATACTTGAGATTTAACCCTGGGGCACTTCACCACTGAGCCACATGAGCCACATCCCCAGCCCTTTTTTGTTTTATTTCCAGACAAGTCCTTGCTAAGTCACTTAGGTCCTTGTTAAGTTGCTAAGGCTGGATTTGAATTTGCAATCCTCCTGCCTCAGCCTCCCAACTCACTGGGATTATAGGCGTGCACCATCACAGCCATCTTAACAAATGTGTTTTATTGAGCTATGCTTTGAAATGTACCAAGGTTTTTATACACATAATATCATCATTCTTTACAATAACCATTTAAAATACAGTGGTTAGCATTTCATTTTTATAGCAGAAAAAGAAATTAAGTCCAGAAAGGCTAATTTATTTTTTGAAGCTCATTTGGCCAAGACAGATTCAGGCCTCAAACTTAAGTTGTATATCTGAGTCACCAGGAAGAACAGAATACTTAGACATGTCATTTCCTAAGAAACTTAAATGTTCAGGAATAAAACCTAATGTTTTCTGAAACATCCAAATAAGATAAACACTGCAAAAAGTTAGATTTATTTAAAAGTGAATAATTCATCAGATTACTGAACACCATATTAGCAAATTGTGACCAATCTTTAGATTACATTCAATTCACTTAAAACTCTACTAAATGCCTTTCATGTGTGAAATTTCTGTACTCATAGACTCTAAAACAGAATCTACAAAAACAACTATTTTAAGACAAAATTTATTTGGAAATTCAGAAGTGATATCACTCTCATTATCATTCTGGTGGCACAGAGTCCTAATAATATCACTGAGATTAGTTTTGCATTATCCTAATTTTTGTTTTGATGTCACCATTATGGTTATCTTAGGTTGACAATAAATGACTGCTACACCTTGCCATGCTGGCTACCTTTTCCATGAAAGCCAACAGTACTGTGCTATTGAGCTGTTAGAAATGTTAACTTCTATTTTCTGCAATTATGAATTACATAATTAAATCAGGTTATAGATAGCTGAATTACTTTGATTTCTGCTTGCTAGAAATTATGTAAACATGTATCAAAGCAAACTTTGCAAAAAATAAAATTAAACTAAAATTGACTTAGCCTAGTATTATTTATGTTATAATCCAGAGTAAATGAAGCACAATATAATAAAATCCAACTCTAAATGTGAATATTTTTATGTAGCACAAGTAGAATGGTTGTTACTATGAAAATATTTTTGTAGCAGTGTTGTATTTGGTATTGTTGCTGAGATATTCTGAATTACAGTAAAATCCAGTCTTGGATAGTATATAAATTAACCATAGTGCTATTCTAATATTTTAAGATAAAATCTCTACAACTATGTTAGAGATCTAATACTTTTTTGTATATCCTATTTTTCTTAATTTCATTTTAAAAACAGAAACTAAATATGTATCTATAATTCAATTTATATTTTAGTCATATTAGCAATTTCAAACTGTGATAATTCATGATTAATTAATTCTTATATTTTTGTTTTTAAGGTGGAATTTTCTAAAGTCAAATTTACTAAATTTTTATTACTAAGCCATATTTGAATTCATTTTTAACTGTTGGTACTCTCTACACTTCTTTCTGGACATGACAATACGAATTTTCTGTGTAACCTAATTTTATCTGAATTCTACTAATGGGAATAAATTTGTAAAAGTGTACTTGAATATGTGTGAATATATTACCATCAACCTGGATGCTACCAATAAAACTAAAATAAAATCTTTATGTTATTTTGTGACAAATTATGCTAAATTAAAAAATTTATTTACAAAACTTAAAACATTGTATAAAAAATGAACACACAAGCATATGGATATTTCATATGAATTGATATATTTATATTATATGGCATTTACAACTTTATATCAAATAAGTATGTGTGTTAGACTCATAAATGAGAAATGTTTAAATGTAGAAAAAGTACCTATAATTTTAAGTTTTTAAAACTCTGCTATTATGAAGATAAATTTAGATTTTTCATGTAGAAAATTCAATTTATAGCAATACAGGTACATAACTGACAAATATATGTGATTACTGCTTGAAATATTATACAAAATGAAAAAGAAAGTGTTACTTTATTTTAATTTTATATCTATTAATGTGCCAGTGTACAGGATATTGCTTTTAAAAACAAAAAATTCCAAAGAACTCAAATTATCTATTTGTAAAATTGCTTATGAGAATATTAATCTTCAGCATCACCCATAAAATCATTAGTGGATATGACATAGGCAAGGAAGCCATTCAACCTTATCTGTTTTTCTTTCTATACATACAATTAAACCACATAGTCCAGTTGAATTTTCAGTAAGGTATAGTCATGGGAAGAAGTGCCGTCCATTGGTATGGAAAGAGCAAAATGTTTGACATTTCCAGGCCTATCTCATTAAGGTTTTCTAAACTTGATCTTCCATACTATTTCCCATTTGACAGCATGCTGTTGAAAGTCATAATCAGCTTGGAAACCCAAGTATTGAGTGTTGCAGAGGTCAGTGTTGAAGACTGAGTAATTATCTCAACAATCAGGGCAGATATGATTGCTAGTAAGAAACAAAAGATTTGGTTATGTAAGAAAATAAAGTAAATGTCTATCATATTTGAAACATTACACATTTTAGATTGATGTGTGTGTGTGCACTTCTGTGTGTGCCAATGTAGCTAGTTTAATATTATACACAGACTCTGAAAACATATGGAGTAAAGATAAAACTCAATGAAATACAATTTGGAAAGTGATTAGAAATGATACTACTTTCTATTGGTGCTTTCTCTATCATCTTATTTATTTATTTTTTCTATCTTTGGTTACACTTTCCAGTAGGTTCAACCATTCAAATAGGACACAGTCCTTGGTTCCTGTCTCTATTTTGAAGTATTTTTTTTTTCATAAAATGTTTGAATCATTCTGGCTAAGATTGAAGGTTTTTTCTAGGAATGTAAGTCTGCTTCAACAGACTTACAATAAAAATAAAGTAATATAAATCACCCAATCAAAAACAAACAAACAAAACCCCCCACTGTATTGTCATCTCAATAAATGCAGAAAATGTATTTCATAAAACTCAATATCCATTCATAATGAGTACTTACAGGAATATTAGTATGAAAGAACTCTTTTCACTCGATAAAGGAATCTTGAAGAAGAGAAAAAAACTCTCAAATAATTTAATTATTGATGAATGACTGAATGTATTTCCAGATGATCAGGAACAAAGTAAGAGTGTTCTCTCTCAGCACTCCTATGAAACATTATATTGTAGTTTCTATCCAACGAAATAATATAAGCAAAGAAATACAAGTCCTACAGGATATTAAGAAAGAAAATAATGCATGTTTTCACATTATATAATTATTTACATATAAAATACAGAATACAGAATACTTCTAGAAATAATAAATAGTAAATTTGCAAGATACAAAATGCCTTCATATTGCTACATTTAACATTATAGACATTAAGAGATATCATTTATTATGGTATCCAAAATGAAATAGGTACATGTCAAGTCAAATATATGCAAGAATTATACACTGAAAATTACAGAACATTAATGAAAGAAATCAAAGAACTATTTATTTAATGGAACAATATGCTATAGTCATCCATTAAAAACCCCTACATTAATATCAATTTTCTTTAAAATCGTTTCTGTAAAACATAAGATAATTTCAAAAAAAACAATAGAGTGACGGAATAATTTTGTAAATTATTTACTTGAGAAAGGGCTTATATCAAGAATACTTAATCCTCAAAACTCAACATTAAGAAAATAAACAATCCAGTAAAAAAGGGGCAAATATTTGTACAGAAATATACCAATGAAGATACATGAATGGCAGATAAGAACATTGAGAAGGTGTTCAACCTCATTATTCATTACAGAAATGTAAACTAAACTGTAGTGAGATAACACTACACATGTATTACAATGGCTAAAAATCAATTAAAAGGACACTTTCACATTTGTCAATACACATACCTGTGCACCACAAAAATGAATTTTATTTTAAATTAATTTAAAATATCAATTAAACAAATTTTCAGGAGGAAGTAGTCAGTTCACACAATAATGTGTATTTTCTTTTGCTATGTCTTTTTGCATTGGATACTTCTTTTTTTTTTTTTTTTTTTTTTTTTTTTTTTTTTTTTTTTTTTTTTTTTTTTTTTTTTTTTTTTTTTTTTTTTTTTTTTTTTTTTT
>PVHX01031217.1:0-15087 GCA_004024805.1 Geosciurus inauris | reverse complement strand
AAAGAAGGATCCTGAAGGTAATGTAGAAATCACCATTTCTATTTATTTATTTTTTTAAATAATTTTTTAGTTGTAGATGGACACACTGTCTTTATTTTATTGGTTTGTATGTGGTGCTGAGGATGGAACCCAGGGCCTCACGCATGCGAGGCAAGTGCTCTACCGCTGAGCTACAAACCCAGCCCCACCATTTCTATTTCAAGAGGCCAGTATCCTCTGACTGAAACCTTGGGGACAGGATTAGCCTGTGTAATCAGGGATCCAAGGCTTGCCCAGAACCTTGAAGGTGTTCCACCAGGTAGAGCCCTGGAAGCACAACCATGGTCCAGTAGGTACTGGAGCCAGAATTGGAAGGCAGAGCATCAAACCAGAGGGTTAATCTCATACCTTAAGATCTCATGGAATTTCCCTTGCTAAGTTTTAGATTTGCTTAGGACTTCTCATCCTCATTTTCTTGCTTATTTCTTCCTTTTGAAATGGAAATGTTTATTGTATTCCTATCTCATCATTGTATCTTAGAAGTACTACTTGCTTGGATTCACATATTTAAAAATGAGGAGGAATTTTGCCTTAGTATGAATCACAATCTGAGTCTCAGCCATATATGATTTTGATGAGATTTGGATAAGATTTTGGACTTTAGACTTTAGACATTAGCTAATATTATAATGAATTAAAACTTTTGGGACTGTTAAGATGGAATGACTATATTTTGCATGTGAGAAGGATGTAAATTTTGGAGGCCTGTGGTAGAATACTATAAACTGAATTGTGTGCACCTAAATTTTGTGTTGAAATCCTTAGCCCAATGTGATGTGACTTGAAGAAAGAGCCATTGAAAGATAAATTGTTTTAGATGAAGTCAAGAAGATATAGCCCTTATGATGGAGTTGGTTCGTGTTCCTATAAGAAGAGACACCAGAGTGTTAATGCTGTCTGTGTTCTCTTTCCTCTCTCCTGCTCTCAAATGAGAATACAGTGGAACAAAGATCACAAGAATCCAAACTGGAACTCCAACTCCAGGTTTACAGTCTTCAGGACATGGGGGTTGAAGGCACAGTGCTGTGTAAGGCAACCAGTCTATAGTAATTTGTTATGGCAGTTTGATTAGAATAAGGCACCTTCCACTGTATTTTTCATTGTTGGCTCAAATGACAACATAGAAGTTATGGTGTGATATAAATGCAATCATGTAGACAAAAACACTAATCTGGAAAATGAGAAAGCAGCAGCATAGCTGGACTCTTCCTCCCTGCATTAACTCATAGAGTCTCCACCTGATGTTGCTATATGAGAGAATGATAAACTTCTATTTCAAACTTCAGATGAATTATTCTATTATATTCTGCTACCATAGAAATAATAATAATTCTTTGTAATTTGTGAATATTTCTATTTTTCTCTTATAATTTTGAGTCTTATAGATTTTCAATGGAAGTTTACTGATGAATTATCCATACAGTATATGGGATGTGAATGGCTACATTTGATGTAGCCTTAAGAACTTAGCGCCAATGTTGGAAAACTGTGCTGTTTCAAATTGCATGCAATTAGGATCAATAACATTTGAAAATGTTAACTTCAAAAATTGCATTCTGAAATATGTTTCATGAATGTACTACTGATGATAATTTGGCTTCTCTGAAATCTTATGAAAAAAAGTGATGAATAAATTTATGACTAATCTATTTGTTATGTATATGCAATAAAGCTATGGTGTTTAAGTGAACTATAAGTGTTTGGAAAATAACATAAGCTTAAATTTGGTTGTTAAACAGTCCTGTAGAGAGGTAGGTCAAAATGACACCTTGTGTAGGCAAAGAAGACAAAACAAAACAAAAAAAAAATAGGCATTATTAGGGAAATTTATAATCTAAGAGACAATAAGATGAAGCTTACAATTCCCTACCAAACTCTTTTCTTCCTCTGGAGAATCAAGCAGTGTTGAATATACATGATGATGTTGTTTTCTAAGGAAAGGTTCCATTCACCCTCTAACTCTTACATTTTATAGGACTATTAGGGAGTGCTGTTATGAATGTTTGGAGAGGCGTAAAATACTTAGATTTCATGTCAGCTCTGTAGAGGGTTGTATCATTCCCAAGACTGGAACACTATTTGCTGGAAAGAGCTGTTTATACAGTGATCGTAACACCTGGAGGGCTGGGTGACTGCTACCTTTATTTGCAGTCTGATCCCAGATGGCTTATTGACAGTCTACCCCAAGACATTTTCTGCTGTGATTTTGTGCCTGTGCACAAAATATTTGTCTTTACAATAGAAGGTATAGGGTTTTCCAGTGTTTCTGACTCTGATAGGCTGAAAGCATTTGCTTCTTTTGGTCCTTTTCATTTTAATCTGATTCTAAGCACAGGAAATAATGTTCTAATATAGCCACATACCTTCTTCCTCTGTAAAGATGCATCCCAATCCTTTTGTGTTTCTGGTATAATATAAATAATTGAAATTCAGGCTTCTTAGTCAGTTTTTATAATTTGGAAAACATGAAATAATTCCCTTTAGCTTTTTCATAAATGAGATTGTACTGTGTATGATGTGCTACAACTTACTTTTTCTTGCATCTATTCAGATTAGCAAACACATGTCTGCATTATGATTTCAATGCCTGTACAGAATTCTATTGGTCCTACAATATCCTCCAGCATATTCCACACTAGCGGGCATTTAGGTTGTTTCAGTCTTTTGTTTAAAATATTATATAATGTTAGGAATGTTTAAATATAAAATCTTGTAAGTTTTTATTCCCCCCTGGGGGAATTTTTAACAAATGCATATTTTTGTTTTAACATGAGGTTTTATTTAAATTTTTTAGTACTTTTTTAAAACAATATTGTTACTGTAAGGACTGTATCATCTTTGTGTCACATTTTGTCTCATTTTTTTTTTAGGTAGAGTGCTTCTCAGAGAAATAAGAAAATAGTAAATACAATACAAACAGTTTTTAAAAATACCTTAGATAATACATATTGATTTTAATTTCTGAAATATATGTATGTATGTATTAGTATATGTGCACATATATTTCTCAACAACTATTCTCAATGTCAATATCAATATTAATACTATCTTCTGATATCATTATTAGAAAGATTGGTACACTCATACATTGTTGGTGGAACTGCAAATTATGGCAACCACTCTGGAAAGCAGTATGGAGTTTCCTCAGAAAACTTGGAATGGAACTACCATTCAACCCAGTTATTCCACTCAGTATATACCCAAAGGACTTAATATCGGCATACTACAGCGATACAGCCACATCAATGTTTACAGCAGCTCAATTCACAATAGCTAAGCTATGGAACCAAACTAGATGCCCTTCAGTGGATGAATGGATAAAGAAAATGTGGTATATATACACAATGGAATATTTCTCAGCCATAAAAAAGAATGACTATGACTTTTGCTGATATATGGATGGATCTGGAGATTATTATGCTAATTGAAATAAGTCAATTCCAAAAAAACAGTGGTTAAATGTTCTAATACATGGAATCTCACTCACAACAACAAGATGGAGGGGCACAATAGAAGTTCAGTAGATTAGACAAAGGGAAATGGGGAGAACAGAATTAGAAAGACAGGGAATGAATCTAACATAACTTTACTGTGTACCTATGTGAATACATCACAGTGAATTTCCACATCATGTACATCGGAAGACTGGAATCCTAATTAGAATAAAATATACTCCATGTTTGTGTAAATGTGCCAAAATATACTCTATAGTCATGTGTAACTAAAAACAACAAATAAAAAAGTAAAAGAAAAAAAAGGCTTGCTATTCCAGTATTCTTTACTCAGATTAAGGTCTTGGCTAACTTAATTTTAATAGGAAATATATATATATTTTCTCCCAGTGAATTTACATCAGTGCTTAAAATACTTTAAAAAGTATTTTCTATTGTACAAACTGACTTTTCATTCTTATTGTAGGTGAATTTGTTTCTCCTCCAGATGCTTTAATGTTTAGCAATTTCACTGTTTTTTTTTCTGAGGCAGCATTCCTTCTTAACTAACAGTTTCACTTTTTGTACTTCATTTACCTCTTTTAATAATTTTTGCTACATTTACTGTTTTCTTCTTCATATTTTGGATAATCTTTTGCAATTTTCATTTCTCTAATTATCTTTGTGATCATTTTAACTTTCCACATATATTAATTTAAGTCCATTTTGTTCTGTATAGTGCAAATGGCCTGCACATGTGGGTTTTTTTGGTCACCATTGCATGTCAATTTTTTTAAATCATTCTTATTCCAAAGAAGAATTATTATTTGAGACTCTCAAGTATGTGGGGTTTGAACTGAAAAACAATCTGTAATTGTCGAGAAACTTGACGAGTATACACAATCTCTTCTTATACTTCATTAATTTGGTCAAAACTGTACTGTCTTTGGCAAACAGCTAGAGCTTTCAGAGTAGGGATTTTTTTTTTTGTAACATACTTTGATTTATGTCAAGCAAAGGCATCCTTTCCCACATATGTAGTGGGGTCATAGATTTATAAATATACGTAAGTGTCCAAGGGGAAAATATCCTTTGCATATTAAAAAATATTTTCTTGGAGTATGAAAATTATACATAATAGTGGAATTCATCATGCTATATCTGTACATGCACATAACATAATTTGATCAATCTCATTCTCCAATACATTTCCTGTCCTTGCTCTTGCTCTACTCTACTGATCTCCCTTTTATCATCATCATCATCATCACCATCATTATCATTATTATTTTAATTAGCACATTATAATCATATAACTAGGATTCATTGTGATGTATTTGTATTCTAATAGAACATAATTTGGTAGATTTAATTCTTGATTATTTCCCCATGCCCTTCCCTCTAGCAAGCACTTTTTAATTGTAGTGATTTCCTTGTTGCACTGTAAATACGTGTTTTTTTCTGTGTGTTTATTGTGTTATAAATCTTTTTGGTGGGAAAAAATAAAATCAACATCTCTTCATCAGTCATAGTTTACCCAATGTTTTTAACATGAATTGTTTTCTAAGTTTCCTACCCTTGGACATTGATGATAAAAGCTAGTGAATACCTAATTCTCACTAAGAAAAATTTATCTGAGACAGATATCCCACAATGGTATATTTTGTTAACTAGGGAAAAAGATAAATTTAAAAATAAAAAGTAAGCACAGTCTCACCTCACACTCACGCAGTTGTACTGTTAGGTATTTATCCAACTGATCTAAAAATAATATATATACAAAAATGTGCACATAAATGTTTATGGAAGCTTTATTCACAAATGTAACACTAAGACACCAAGGTATCTTTTAATGATGAATAGACAAACAGAAAGGATTTTACTCAGTGATAAAAAGATATGGGTTATCAAGCCATAAAAAGGCATAGAGGAACCTTAAATGTGTATTGCCTTACACAAGAAGCCAGTCTGAGATGTATGGTTCTAATTATATAGTATCTTGGAAAACATAAAACTTCAGAGAAGTAAAAATCCAATGATCAGCCAAGTGTAATGAGGCAGGTCTGTAATCCCAGAAGCTTGGGAGGCTGAGGTAGGAGGGTCACAAGTTCAAAGCCAGCCTTAGCAAAAGCGAGGTGCTAAGCAACTCAGTGAGACCCTGTCTCTAAATAAAATACAAAATAGGACTGGAGATGTGGCTCAGTGGCCTAGTGCCCCTGAGTTCAATCCCTGGTACTCTCCTGTCCCCACTCCCCAAAAAATCAATGATTGCCTAAGGTCTGTGGTGGAGAGATGAATAACTGAAGTATGGCATTTTAGTGTGTTATAACTGTTTGTTGTTAATACTGTAATGGTAAAACTAAGATATGATGCATTTATCAAAATGTGTAAAATTTCATAGCACAAAGTTTAAACCTTAATTTATACTAATTTAAAATAATTTAGAAGCTCATGGTTCCCAGGAAGGAATGCATACTGTGACAAGAAGTTCTACTGTATTAAAATTGTATGAAACAAGCTCACTGTGGGAGAATGGTGCTGACCTATGTAACTTTGGAAGTGAGTGGAGTCTGCAAGACAGAAATGAAAGGAACTATGAAGAGACACTGTACTCTAGTTGATAAAGCAATTTCACATGAAGATATGAATTAACACTTTTGAGGTGGCTAATCATGTGTACAGAAATTTTAAAAAATAAAATGAATGGAGTATGGTGATTTCTCACTTTGGGAGTGAGAGTTTATATAAAAATAAGGGGAGGAGGCTGGAGTGATCTATATAGTAATAGTTTAGATTTGGAGGCTTCTGTAAGAACTCATGTTTAATTTAATATAGACACAGATGTTTACATAAAAAACTTTATAGAGTTGATTGTTTTTACTCATAGTAGCTGTATTCTATAAAGTCATCACAAACACTCCTAGGAGAAATACAGAATTAGTGCGTGCAAGTCTGCTTATATTGGTCAAGTCTCTGCTCACATTTTGGTCAAGTAATCAGTTCATAACCTGTTTGATGTGTGTTTCTGTTTTAATCCACTTTATTTAATATATATTATTACGTTTTTATCATTAAACTCCAAGCCAAAAGTATATAACCCTTGCCCAAAGCTTATCTTGCTCATGTATTTTTTTTTTTGTAAGGCACATCACCATCTTCTTGCTTTTAAGAACTGGAAATCATTTCAGTGCTACACTTGTGAGGTCATTTTAAACATTGAAATCAACAATATTAACCATAAAATATGAAAAATTTGTACAACAAAGAGGACACTTGTTTATAACATGAAAGCTGAAATATGGCAGCAGAATGTTGAACCTTAGTTAGGATGGGGTAGTGACTCATTTATTTTTTGCTATCCTGTGCATATGCATAAATTATTGCAAAAAGGCAGTGAGTATTTATTTTATTAAGTAGAAAAATTTACAAAAATGGAATCTGAAAATAAAGAGGATCTACTATTCACGTGTATCACCATGTTAGTGTATGCACTTATTTTTCTTTGCTACTAGCTAGGAGATTAAAAGAAATGACACTCCCTTAATAATTAGAAGACCCAATGTTCAGACTGTGGTTTATAATACCATTCTACAATGACAGGAAACAGGGATCCTTGGAGAAATGGCTGCTCCTAGGATAGGGGTTGGAAATATTCAAGAAGAGCCTAGAGCATTGTGAAATTCCAGAAAGTAAGAAAGTGCTAAAGAGGAAAGAAAAAAAATTCTCTAAAACCACACTGATGGTAATTGTCAAAGGGTACAGGAGTAAACTGAAAAAGCTCTGAATGGCCAAATTCAGAACAATTTGAACAAAACACAGAATAAATGTCTTTAAGTATCAACTGATATAAATAAATGATTGGATTAATTAATAAATGGCAAAAATAGACAAGTCTCCCATGCCATAGAGTTCCCAAATAATTGCTCTAGATATGCCACCTTTGAGCAGAGGGGCATAACTTACCATTTCTTATGTGTGGGTACTGATAATGACTTGCTTCAAAAAAGTACATTGTGAAAATGAGGAATAAAAGAGTAACTTCATAGAGGAGACACCTGACAATCAATACCTCAGTCGGATGATCAGGATCAGCACAAAAATGATAAATCAAGCTCATTGTTGATTCCTTTGCTGTGATGTGATGAAAATGACACCTTACTTCTGTGACCTTCCTCTCAAATTCATAACTCAAGTCTAATCATGAAGAAAACCCTTTGTAACCCTTGGTTACAAAGGAGACTGAATCGTGCTCTCAGTGTGTCTTCAAGAAGAGGCAACTGATACATGATTACCTGTCTGTTGTATATTTGGTGGACAGCTGGTTATCTCTGCCTCAGAGATTGTTCTACTTTTGGTGATACTTGCTATTAAGTTATGGCATACTGAAGTGAATCTCTGGATATTTTTCCAATGACTTCTGTCTCAACTGTTTCTTATAGGTTAGTTAAAACAACTATTGTTACTGTATAAAAATACAATACATCCATCTATTAATTACAACCATCTACTAAACTCTATTATAATTCCAAGCTTATTATAATCCCAGATTTTTAGTTATTTACATATGCTTTTCAGATAGGAGATCATATCTGCAATAATAGTATCTATTGCTACCTAATATTTATCAATTTTTAATTTCTTTGCTTATTGCAATGATTTTTACCAAAATAATACTAAATAGTATATTCTTCATTCAAGGCCTCTCTCAACAAAAACAGATAACTGATGAAACTTGTAGGCTTAAAACTTATTTTAAGTAGATATTTGATAAGAGGAAAATGTTATTGGCTCTAAATATTTTGCTGATCCCATTTGCTTAGGGAGTTGCTTTTATGGTATATATGATAGCAAGTAATTCTGGCATTGTGGAAGAAACTGCCATGTGAGAAGACTAATTTATTTGAAAAGAGTTTGTATTTTAATAAAATTAGTTCTAAAGTAGATTCAGTAATAGAAAAATATAAAATCCTCAAGGATGCTACTGCTCAGGATGAAATTATTGTCTATATTTCTTTATATTCACTCCCCATCTATACACATAAGCATGTTAAAAACTTGATCACATAATCATTTTGTGTATGCTTAATTAAAAATAAGTGAAAAGTACGTTCCTCTGTCAGTAATTGTCATTCCACTGTAAGAAATGATGTAATTTATTTATTCAGTCTAAAAAAGTTATGACTTTACACATGATCTTATGAGAATATTTAATTTACCCGCATCTGGTCTACTTTTCTATTATATATTCTTAAAAATGTTAACTGAAAACCTTAATAATATTCTGGCTTGAAGCTCTTTAAAAGCTAAAATTCTCTTTTATTTAGACTATTACCAATCATTTTATTATGGTTCAAATAAATAGTACTTTAAAGCAGAATACATTTATATGTTGTCATATAAGCTGATTAGTAAGTAAGTACAATTTCTTTTCTTTAACTTGAATTTCACTTACTCATAAGTGGTAAAACTAGGTAATATATTTTAAATTCACTTAGTCTGAAGAAAGTAATGATATTCCAAAGGGAGATTTATCAGATTAATAACAGGTGTCTAAAAAATTACATTTGACTTCCACAACACATAACGTCTATAGAATTTTGTGAAAACTTCCTCTTTTATATTAATGTTTTCTATTGAATGTGAACTAATAATAAAAATCTCCCTTTTTAGGGTTTTATGTAATTTTAAGCAAATTCTGATTTAAACTTGAAGTTTTGAATCTAATTAGGCAGTATAGAATGGGTAAATGTGCCAATCTAAAGGGCTTTCAAACACCATTAGTAGAAATTCCATGTGTGTGTTGGGGATCAATGTGAGTATGTGTGTTAAATATTTCTGAAATACTGATGCATTTTGAACCCAAATTTTCAACTGTCCTTTTTTTAAGGCTAATGAAAATTCTTCACACTAATTTTATTCTGAACAAACTCCCAGAATAGACTGAATTCAGACAGAATTTAAAAATTTCAGTTTTATGTATAGAATATAGGAATAAAAGTCTTTTAAAAAACCATGAACTAAACAGATGTTAAATGAACTACATCAGACATAGAAAGACATAAAATGCCAGCTGGGCACCATGGTGCATGCCTGTAATCGAACAGATTAGGAGGCTGAGCCAGGAGGATCACAAATTCAAAACCACTTCAGCAATTTAGCAAGGTCCTAAGCAACTGTCTCAAAACATTAAAACAAAAAAACAAACCAAAACAAAACCCTCCATTCCACCCCCAAAAAGAAAAGAAAGACAAATGCTGCATGCTCTTTCTCATGTGGATGTTTTTGGGATTACATGAGTTATTAATGCCTATTTCTACAACTGTGTGATTACATGTTAACATTGGCTATTGATATTGCTGCTCTTACTGTTATTAAAGAAGGTCAAAGTGAGAGGGGTAACCAACATAACATGAGCAGGGAAGGGTACCCTAAGTAGAGAAGGGAAAGGCACTTGAGGTGGGGAAAGGGGTGAAATAGTGCAGAACAGTGAGGTGGAATAAAAAACAGCCTGTTCAGATAACAGTGACCTTTCACACTGAGCGCAGTGTGTAATACTGAGAAATTTGGACTTTATCTCAGAAACTTTTAAGCCTTTAACAAAAGAAGTGATGATTAGATTTGGATATCAGAATACAAGGAATGGAAGTGATGTGGGCAAATGGGATTAGAGACTTAAGAGACTCATTCCAAGTGAGAGACTGAATACATAAAGCATAATCATTAAAGGCAGGCCAGGGTATATGTACACAAATTATTTGTGACACATATGGGATTTACAGCTGACATCCAGATTTCTAGTTTGTGCAGCTGAATAGATGATGATGCTAGTAGTCAAGATAGGGAATATGATTATGTTTATTCTCATATTTAATAGTTATTTAGTTCTTAATTTGTGTCAGTCTCTGTTCCAAGTTCTTTTAATGCATTAGTTCATTAATCTTCATAATGATCCTAAAAGAATAATATTGTTTCCATTTGATAAATAAGAAAACTGTAGGGAATGGAAAATAAATGATTTGTTCAAGGTCACATAGCTAATGACCATTAGAGCTGAATTCCAAATGTGCTTAAATAGTTTCAGAGCCTATGCCTTTGAGCTTCATGCTATCCAACTTAGCTACTCAGGAGAGGAACAAATTTGAAGGGGGAATTGGGGGATATTAACATGGTTCAGGGCCTAGCCTTGGAAGAGAGCTCAAAATGAGGGTTTTATCATTCATTTGGCAGCATTATATGCATTTAGTGTCAACACAGCACCACTTCAGTTCATCATGGTAACAACTAATCAACTGTGTGTGTGTGTGTGTGTGTGTGTGTGTGTGTGTTTGTGTGTGTGTGTGAGTGAGTGTAAAACCAAAGGGCTACTAACCCCATCAAAAATAATGTAGGCTTAGTCTGGAATGACTTATTGTTCATAAGTATATTGCTTGCTCCTAGAAGTTACTTACCACTTGCATTTTAAATGTTCATACCCTCTATTATCCTGAACTTTGCTTTATCTTCTTGATTATAGACTCATTTTTTATATTTTCCAGACATTTAGCTGATTAGATATTTATTTGTTTGTGTGGACCAGGATAATGAAAACTAAATATAACCTTAAACTTGTATCTGGAGAAACAAATAAGGGCCTCTCAAAATTCCACACTGACTTATTATTATATATTTGTTTTAATAATGGCTTTATCTATGATTAAAAAAATTCTTAATATGCTAATCAACAACTATACCATTATAATGTTATTTGATCCAGATTATCAAGATACTATTTATTATATAAATCCAACCATAAAATATTAGTAAATCATTTTACTTAATAAATGAGGTATATTGAAATAAACTCAAGAGCTAGGTGAATTTATAGATCTGAAGGGAATTCAGTATTAACTGATTATTTAGATTCTGAAGGCTTTAATATAGCAAATGCACATTTCTTACTGGATGATACACAAATCTAAGATGTCAGCAATGTTAACATAGACATTGAAATGAATTATTTTCTCAGATAAAGGAACAATGCAAAATAATTATCTATATTGGTTTCCAATTATAATAACTAAATTATCCATTATAAACTGGTTTTCAAAGAAAGATAAATAAAATATAAACATAAGTATAAATTGCTTACATACTAACTCAGACTACAAATGCTTTTATTAGTTTTATTAGTAACCCAAACTACAAATGCTTTTTATTCATTTATTAGTGCTCTAGTTGAATCTGCGGACTGTCAATCTTGTAGATCCTCAGCCATCTCTCATTCTCAGCAGTGGTTATTTCAAACTTTCTTCATCTTCACAAATCTATTAAATCACAGCTCAGATCATCACCAGATCAATTAGGTCATGATTTCATCTCATGAGTTTTAGAGAAAATGTGTTATAGACAGGAACTACCTCACCTTTGTTGGTTTTGTTTTGTTTTCACTATAATTCAAGAAAAATACTTTCCATCTAGGGTCATTTTCTGAGTTGGCATTTCCTACCTTCTCTTCCAGGATCATACACCATCAATAGTCCCTTTCTTTTCTATCTTCATTGCCTCCCTTCTTGGTGACCTGTTCCTAGTTACATATAACCATCCCTCAGTCTCCTCATCTGTATTAATTTCCTAAAGCAGCTATAACAAAGTATCACAAGTCCCGTGGCTTAGACAGCAGAAATATATTGTCACACAATTCTAGACTGCCCCTTCTAGGCTCCTGGCGTTTTACTAACAACATTTGGTACTACTTGGCTTGCAGATGCACAATCCTTATACTTGTTGCTGACATCATACTGTGTTCTCCCTCAGTTACTATTTTCACATGACTGTCTTCTTAAAAGAAAACCAGAAATATCATATTAGCAGCCCACCCTACTTCAAGTTATCTGTTTTTTGGGTGGGAGTACACAATTTGATTTATAAAACCATCTTTTAAAAGAAAACTTAAACTTTAAAGCATTCTTTAACAACTTCCTATTTTATCTATTATTTTTTTCTCTTTTCATCACATTACACCTTTTCATTGCTTTACTTCTTTGAAGATTTTGCCAAAATATCCTGCTTTTACTGCCTCACCAGTACATGCACATTTCACCATGTACTTTTTAATCAGACTCATGAAGAAATCTGTCTTTTCCTGTGTGTGTGTGTTTTGTATGCATGTGCAGTTTGTCTTGATTATGTAAAAATAGGTGTTAACTCAACTGGATAGTTTTATTCTTAGTAGCAATTAAGAAGTTAACACTATGATTTTATATGTAACAATAAAACTTCTATGTATTAAGTATCTATTGTTCCAGATATTCTGATAAATATATAATCTAATTTTATTCTTTTTATTCAAAAAATAAAAGGTAAAGTTATTCAAGTTTTTAAGTTTTGTGTGTGAGACTTCCCACTGGGAATTGTATTCTTACCTGATTTTCTATAAGGTCAATTTTTGAAAACTCATAAGCTTGAGATCCAGACTGAAAAATATGTGTTAATTTCACCAAAATGTCATCAGCAAAACTTCATGGAATACAGCCCACCGGCCTTTGCTAGAGAACCAGCACCCCAGTAAAGCAGATTCCTACTAGTAGGTGTGAGCTCCCTGGGAAAATAAAAATTTGAAATAAGAAGAAATAAAGACAAAGCAAGAGATTAGATTTTAAAATGTGGTGCCTGATGGGTCTCCCAGGCCTAATAGGAACTGGAACTGAACAACTGAAAAAGGCTCCAATCCTTAATTTAAGGGGAAGTACATCAAAGCTTTTAGTGTGGCAGGGGTCTTGTAGTAAACAGGTTGTTCGGTGCTTGGCAGGTTATGCCCATCTCCAGGTGGCTGTGTTTGATTCTAAGGCTGTGAGCTAAGGCAGGGCGAAAGCATGATCTGGTTTCCTGGAATCAGGGAATTTCACCCGTGAGTTACCAGAAAAGCAGCTTCCCTGTCTTATGTTGACTCAAACAAACCCATAATTTATACATGACTTCTGAGAGATCTTTTCTTGGACTCAGTGTGCTCTATTTTAAATATAATGTGATTATATATAATATTATATATATATATATATTTGCATATACATATGTGTATACATATATATATATTGTATATATATGCAAACATAATAATAATCAGTTTATTCAGGCCATGATTATATTCATTTTTACTATAGCACCTGTTTCCTAAATGCCTTTCCCTCTAGCCTTACACTGTTTCAATATATATAATAATCATAACACATTAAAGTGTGCCAAGCCTAAAAATAAAAGAAATATAGAAATAAATGATTTTTTTAATTTGCATGTCAAATTGGTACAGATAGTATTTTTTTTAATTTGTTGATTTTAGATATACATGACAGTAGGGTGTATTTTAATATATTATACATACCTGAAGTGGAACCCTTTCCAATTTTGATCCCATTCTGTGGTTGTACATGATGTGGAGTTATGGTTGTATATTCATATATGAGCATAGGGAAGTTATGTCTGATTCATTCTACTGTCTTGATAGAAACTATTGATAATACTCAATCTTGCCAAAATTTTACATTTTCTTAGTTTAAATGTTGATAATGTTGGAGGATTATTTGACAGATTACAAATCCAGACTAACTGATTTTCTATTTGGTAGTGACTATTGCTTCATAATCTTGTCAATGAATGTTTTCTGAAATATAAATGTCATAACCTCTTACATTTCTGAAAGCCACACATCAATTCTTTCTCAACTCTAAGGAGTTTAACGTTGAGATATGAAGCAACTGGACAGTAACTTTTTGGTTTCTTCCCTCCAAACTATACTTTTCCGGCATCAGGACTTGTATCTTCTTTCTCCTTTCCTTCTATCACAAAAGAGCAAACCTTCCTTACTTCTATTAAAGAGCAAACCTTCCCTCTATCTCTGGTTCCCTATTCTTCTTAGTTTAACAATGTCTTCTTTACAGATTCCTTTTATTTTTCTTTATCATTAGTGCTCTTCTCTAGAAAACTATTCTTAAAAATATATAAATAAGGTCTGCATCTGTCCTTCCTTTTAAACCCCATTTTTATCCTTATCTGCCTCCACTTCACATTCCCATCTGTTGGTTCTCGTTTTAACCAAATTTATTGAAATATTACCAATTCACAATTACATTTTCACCTTGAATTAACTCATTTTCCCCCAACTTCATTGAACTATAATTGACAGAAAATTGTATTTATGAAGTACAAGGTGATGGTTTGATGTATGTGCACATTTTGTAATGATACCACAATCACCTAATTATATTATCCATCACATAGTTTGTGTGGGTGTGTAAAGAATATTGAAGATCTACTCTTAGCAAATTTCAGGTATACAACAGAGTATGATTAACTGTTATCATTATACTTTGCATTAGTTCTCCAGAAATTATTCATCTGGAACACTTAAAAATGTAGACCTTTTAACATGTCCCTGATTTCCGCCCACTCTCCCAGCCTTTGGCAACCCACCTTTCTAATCTCTACTTCAATATATTCACCTTGGGAGCCAGGTGCGGTGGTGCACATCTGAAATCCCAGTAGCTAAAGAGGCTAAAGCAAGAGGATTGCGAGTCCAAAAGCAGCCTTAGCAAAAGCGAGGTGCTAAGCAACTCAGTGAGACGCTGTCTCTAAATTTAAAAAA
>PVHX01031216.1:0-15094 GCA_004024805.1 Geosciurus inauris | reverse complement strand
AAATGAAAAACAACAATGAAAACCTACAGAGAGAGGAGCTACACTAAAGGCCAATCAAAGGAGAAACCCAGTCAAGTTAAAAACTAAGAATAAACCACAATGTCTGAAAATACAAACCATGTCTCCATAATAACATTGAATGTCAATGGCCTAAACTCAGCAATTAAAAGACACAGATTGGCAGATTGGATTAAAAAAAAAGACCCAACAATATGCTGCCTCCAAGAGACTCATCTCATAGAAAGAGATACTCACAGATTGAAGGTGAAAGGATGGAAAAAAAATTATCACTCACATGGACTGCGTAAACAAGCAGGAGTTTCCATCCTCATTTCAGATAAAGTAGACTTCAAACCAAAGTTAGTGAAAAGGGATAAAGAAGGTCATTTCATACAGGAAATGGGAATCATACATCAACAAGACATAACAATCTTAAATATCAATGCCCCCCAAAATAGGGCAGCCATGTTCGTCAAAGAAACCCTTCTCAAATTCAAGAACCAAATAGATCCCAACACAATAGTATTGGGTGACTTTAACACAACTCTCTAACCACTAGACAGATCTTCCAAACAAAAACTAAACAAAGAATCTACAAGACTTAATAGAACAATCAATGATCTAGACTTAACAGATATATATAGAATATTCCATCCTTCAACAAGCAAATACACGTTTTTCTCAGCAGCACATGAATCCTTCTCCAAAATAGATCATATGGTATGCCACAAAGCAAGTCTTAGTAAATACAAAAAAATAGAGATACTACCCTGCATTCTATCTGAACATAATGGACTGAAACTAGAAATTAATGACAGTTTTAAAAAAAGAAGCCACTACAACACCTGGAGACTCATTAATTTGCTATTGAACAATGCATGGGTAACAGAAGACATCAGGGAAGAGATAAAAAAAATTCTTAGAGGTAAATGAGAACTCTGATACAATATACCAAAATCTCTGGAACACTATGAAGGCAGTGCTGAGAGGAAAGTTCATTGCATTAAGCTAACATATTCAAAGATGTAAAAGTCAACAAATCAATGACTTGACACTACAACTCAAAGCCCTACCTAGAAAAAGAAGAACAAAGTAACACCAAAAGAAGTAGAATACAGGAAATGATTAGAATCAGGGCTGAAATCAATGAAATTGAAACACAAGAAACAATTCAAAAAATTGATAAAAACAAAAAGCTGGTTCTTTGAAAAAATAAACAAAATTGACAAACCCTTAGACACCCTAACAAAAAGAAGGAGAGAGAAAACCCAAATTACCAAAATTTGTGATGAAAAAGGAAATATCATGACAGACCCTGCTGAAATGCAGAGGATAATGAGAAACTGTTTTGAAAACTTATATTCCAGTAAAAGAGAAAACCCTGAAGACACTGACAAATTCCTAGAGACATATGACCTACCCAAACTGAACCAGGAGGACATTCATGACTTAAACAGATCAATCACAGGCAAGGAAATAGAAGAGGCCATCAAGAGGCTTCCAACCAAGAAAAGCCCTGGACCAGATGGATTCCTAGCTGAGTTCTACAATACCTACAAAGAAGAACTAACTCCAATACTCCTCACATTATTCCATGAAATAGAAAGGGAAGGAACCCTTCCAAACTCATTCTATGCAACTAGTATATCCTTGATTCCAAAACCAGAGACACATCAAAGAAGGAAAATTTCAGACCAATATCCTTGATGAATATAGATGCAAAAATTCTCAATAAAATTTTGGCAAATTGCATACAAAAGCACATTAAAAAATAGTGCACCATGATCAAGTTGGGTCCATCCCAGGGATGCAAATTTGGTTCAACACTCAGAAATCAATACATGTAATCCATCACATCAATAGACTTAAAGATAAGAATCACATGATTCTATCAATTGATGCAGAGAAAGCATTTGACAAAACACAGCACCCTTTCATGTTCAAAACACTAGAGAAACTAGGGATAGTAGGAACATACCTCAACATTGTTAAAACAATCTATGCTAAGCCTAAGGCCAACAAAATCCTAAATGGAAAAAAATTGGAACTATTCCCTCTAAAAATGGGAACAAGACAGGGATGCCCTCTGTCACCACTCCTATTCAATATAGTCTTTGAAACTCTAGCCAGAGCAATCAGACAGACGAAGGAAATTAAAGGAATACGAATAGAAAAAAAAGAACTCAAACTATCATTACTTGCAGACGATATGATTTTATACTTAGAGGATCCAAAAAGTTCCACCAGAATACTTCTAGAACTGATAAATGAATTCAGCAATGTTGCAGGACATAAAATCAATATCCATAAATCAAATGCATTTCTATACATCAGCAATGAGTTCTCTGAAAGAGAAATTAGAAAAACGACTCCATTTGCAATAGCCTACAAAAAAATAAAATACTTGGGAATCAATCTAACAAGAATGGTGAAAGACCTCTACAACGAAAATTACAATACACTAAAGAAAGAAATTGAAAAAGATCTTAGAAGATGGAAAGAGCTCCCATGTTCCTGTATAGGCAAAATCAATATTATTAAAATGGCCATACTACCCAAAGCAATCCCAATTAAAATCCCAAAGTCCTTTCTTATAGAAATAGAGAAGGCAATCATGAAATTCATTTTGAAAAATAAAAGACCCAGAATAGCCAAAGCAATTCTGGGCAAGAAGAATGAAGCAGGAAGCATCACAATACCAGATCTTAAACTTTACTACAAAGCAATAGTAACAAAAATGGCATGGTACTGGCACCAACATAGACATGTAAACCAATGGTACAGAATAGAAGACACAGAGAGTAATGCACATAAATACAGTTATCTCATACTAGACAAAGGTGCAAAAACATACTTTGGAGAAAAGATAGCCTTTTCAACAAATGGTGCTGGGAAAACTGGAAATCCATGTGCTGTAAAATGAAACTAAACCCCTATCTCTCACCATGCACAAAACTCAACTCAAAGTGGATCAAATACCTAGGAATTAGACCAGAGACCCTGCGTCTAATTGAGGAGAAAGCAGGTCCATATCTTCATCACGTTGGATTAGGCCCCGAATTCCTTAACAAGACTCTAAAAGCACAAGGAATAAAAGCAAGAATCAATAAATGAGATGGACTTAAACTAAAAAGCTTCTTCTCAGCAAAAGAAACTATCAATGAGGTGAACAGACAGCCTACATTCTCTGAGCAAATTTTTGCCACACACACATCAGATAGAGCACTGATCTCCAGGATATATAAAGAACTCAAAAAACTTAACACCAAAAAACAAACAACTCAATCAATAAATGGGCTAAGGAGCTGAAGAAGATATACAATCAATAAACATATATATGAAGAAATGTTCAATGTCTCTAGCCATTAGAGAAATGCAAATCAAAACTACTCTCAGATTTCATCTCACCAAAGTCAGAATGGCAGCTATGCAAAATAACAACAACAATAAATGTTGACGAGGATGCGGTGAAATAGGTACACTCAAATATTGCTGGTGGGATTGCAAACTGGTGCAACCAATCTGGAAAGCAGTATGGAGATTCCTTAAAAAACTTGGAATGGAACCACCATTTGATCCAGCTATCCCACTCCTTGACCTATACCCTAAAGACTTAAAAACAGCACACTGCAGTAAAGCAGCCACTTCAATGTTTATAGCAGCACAATTCAAAATTGCAAAACTGTGGAAGCAACCCAGATGTCCTTCAATAGATGAATGGATAAAGAAACTGTGGTACATATACACAATGGGATATTATTCAGCAATAAAAGAGAATAAAATTATGGCATTTTCAGGTAAATGGATGGAATTGGAGAACATTATGCTAAGTGAATTAAGCCAATTCCAAAAAACCAAATGTCGAGTGTTCTCTCTGATTAGTGGATACTGATACAGAAGGGGGGTGGGAAAGGGGAACATATGAGAAATGGAGGAACTCTGGATGCGGCAGGGAGGAAGTGGGGGGAGGGAAAGGGGAATGGGTATAGTAAAGATGGTTGATTGAGATGGTCATCACTACCCTTGGTGCATGTATGAAGACACAAATGGTGTGACTCTATCTGGTTTCAACCAGAGAAATGGAAAAATTGAGATCTACATATGTACTATGACTTGAAATGCATTTAAATAAATTAATTAAAAAATAATAATTCTACTTCACAGTGAACAATAACATAGATGTAAAGATTGAACTTTTTGTTTTGTTTTTGCTTGTTTTGATTTATTAGCAGACAAAAATAGTAGTGTCAACTATTCTTAATCTTTTATGAATATAATTTTATCAAATATTTGATTATTGGGTTGAGACTATAGTTCAACGGTAGAGCACTTTCCTAACATATGCAAGGCCCTTGTTTTAATCCCCAGCCCAAAAACCAAACAAAAAAAAGCAGGATAGATTAAAAATCTGGTTCATATGAAAACAGAAAAGAAAGTCAATTTTTCTCTGAAGAAGACATTTACATATTGCAATAAATTCTGAAGCTATTTTCATGTAAAATTTTTGTGCAAAAACTTAATTTAAAAGTATTTTAATATAGTATATTAATTCTAATTTCTCATAGATATACATTATAGATTAAAATATGCCAGAGAAAATATAAAATATATGAGCATGTTTATTAAAGAGTGAATTATTGCACAGTATTAGAAATACTGTTTTATAAATACTAGTCTATTTATTTATTAAATGTTTTTGTGTTTCTGGGGATTAAACCCATGCTTCTGTGCATGCTAAGCATACAGTGTACCACTGAGCTACACCCAAAGGCCAGAAAGAATATTTTATAAAAGACACTGCTAGCTGAAATTAAGAATTCCCAAGTCTTGTAAAGTTGTTCAATATATATGAAGTGTCTCTCCAAACAAATTTCAAATGCCTTATGAGCTAAGATGTATCCCTACACTAAGAGAAATTATGTTGGACACATGCTTCTAATGGATGCATAGAATTCTTAGGATTTAGATGTGAGCTTGACTGAATTGCCTGAATAATTCTGAGGACAGGTCTTTCCAGCATTTACAAATTTGAAAAATCATTTCACAGGCAAGCTTTGGAAGTTCCATGCTCAGATATTAAAACGTATACTCTGTCAGCTTTCCTGAGCTCTCGTGATTTGGTCATGGTCTCTTCTATTTTCTTATATCTCATCTGAAATGAAAAGCACAGAGGTAAGCATTATTCTGTACTATTTTCAACATTAATTTGAAAAAAACTAATTTGAAATTTTAATTTATTTTGTATACATTAATCATAGTATGAATTAGCTTTGGTCTCTAGTAAGCTTAAGTTTGAGGAGAAAAAAAATATTAAACATTTATTTCCCAGACTTTGTTTCAAGAACTGAAACATATCCAGCCAATGCACATTTCTCAAGCTGTTATTTTTATAACTGTGTGTGTTCCATCATAGCAAGAAGAAGTTTAGAAATTTAGCTAGCTCAACATTCTTGGTGGAGTTTTGTCAAATACAGGTTTGATCTGCAACTGCCTGACTGATGCTATCACTTTCTTTCTGTTGTGTTGTATTCTCAGCATCTTTCTCTCCCTCTCCTCTTACTGTGCCCCAAGAAAACTCCAGATCCTTGATTTGACCCATTTAGAGTGATTTGATAAATCCACTCCATCTACTGGCTCTCCTTAATGCATGATTTAGAAAGTAGGTCTAGAAGGAGCGGATGGAAACTGGGCAAAGCAAGCACAAGACAACAATGGCAATCTACTACTGTAGAAAGAGCACAAGTGCTGGAGTATACATAATTATGCATACCATAATTGGTTCCAGATGGACCTGGGTTGAAATCATGGATCTCTGTAAACATGAGCAAGTTACCTAACATTGCAAAACCTTGGTTTTCTCAGAAAGGTAACACAACCTTCTCTGTGGTCATCATGAGGATTAAGTTAAATTATGCAGAAAAATTCTTAGATGTGTCAGATGCTTAAAAAGCACAAGTTAGATGTAATTGTGATTGTTTTGTTGCTATTGTATGTAAGCAAGACTCAATTCTGTTACTAGGTACCTCACATGTTGACTGTCTGAAAATAGGATAATACCACATCGAAAGTCATTTTAATAAAATCTGACATAAAAGGAATTTAATAATTCTGTGTCTCCTTTTTGCAAGAAAGTAATGAAACAATGTTGTGCTTAATTAGATACAAAAGAGCCAGAGTTCAAGAAGATATTTTTGTTTGTTTTCATTGTTGTTATTTTTCATAAACTTGCAGCAATGGTGACTTTGTTTATTTTTATTTTGATAGGTAGATATAATCTCTCATGGACACAGCATCTCCATACATATCAATTTTTTTGATAGTAAACCAGTTAAGCCACATCTTTCTCTCGTGCTGATTGATTGGTGTGCTAATCATCACAACACGCCACTTCCCAAATCCATTTACCTTTTGACCATTTCACAAATTCTCACTCTGTATGATAACAATCAACATGGAGAAATTTGGCTGAGCCAAGTATTGTTTTGCTAAACCCTGGTTCATTTAATTAAAATTTCAAACCTGTACTTTAACTCTCTGAGAAACTGCACTTCATTAATATTAAAATATTCTTTTAGAAAAATTAAGAATTCATCTGATAATGTGAAAAAAAATTATCATTACATTGCCATGAATGTGCTTACAGTCCTAAAATTGCTTAATATAGCAGCATGATTTATGAAATATGAGAGATGGAAAAGACAGTAGTCTCCACTCCTCTCTTGCTCTGCAACTCTGACCAATCAACGAACATATATATATATATATATGATGTGAGATGTTTAAAATAGAGATGCAAATTTTTACTTTATTCATTTAATAGCTATTTATTCACTATGATTTGCTAGATTCTGATACAATTATGAGGGACAGAGGAAGGAACAGCAGAAAAAATAATGCCTGCTTCCTGAAATAGTGGATGTCAAAATTAGGCATGCATTGGGATCACTAGGATTCTTATATCATTATGAGCAGGAAGGAGTAGCAGAAAAATAATGCCTGTTTCCTGAAATAGTGGATGCCAAAATTAAGCATACATTGGGATCACTAGGAGCCTTATTAAAATTCTGGGGGTGTAATTCAGCGGCAGAGTGCTTGTCTAGCATGCACCAGGTCCTGAGTTCCATCCCCAGCACCAAACAGGAAAAAAAATCCCTGCCCCATATTTTCTAATTAAGATATGTCTACTCTGGGACTAGGGAATTCCCATTGCTAACCATTTTATCAAGTGAGAGACTGCTGGTCTGGGAAACAGTGTTAGATCTGCTACCCTAAAGCAATCATTATTGATACCAGCCAGACTGAATCAAAGATACTTTTGCAGGGATATGCTGGTCATCTTTCCTCATCATCCAGTTTTTATTCTCCTCCAAGTTGCTCTATGCTCCAAAAGGTTGACCCCCACCAAGGGCCTCCCTGATCTGTGAATTTCAGTTGGCTTAATCCTTGAGAACATGAGCATCATTGGGGGAGGGGGAAAAAAGATAACAGATTACTGATATGTCTCTGGTGGGGTGGCTGCCAGCTGGCTGTGTCCATACCTGAGGCCATAATTCCTGTCCTTCTATATGTTTCTGGCATTTGTATCCTCCTCATGTTTTTCCAGGCTTGGGGAGCCCAAGGATCTTCCTGCTAACCAACCCTGGAATTGGCACTAGCTTTGATACTATCCTTGTATCCTGCTATCGCTTTTTAAAATCACATTATTAGACTGTTCTTCAATTGCTCAATGTGAATATATCATTTCTTTCCTGTAAGGAATGTGACTGATATAGGGGACAGAATGAATTTTCTTATAAATGACTTAGCTAAAAATGGCACATCTCATTTGTTTCATTTCATTAGCTAGACTGCAAGAAGGCTAGATAATGGTTCTTGTTATGCTCCCAAAATAAGAAATGATACTTTTTGGTGAACAATAGTCTTTTCCACACTCACAACTTTTGCTATGTCCTAGTAGAAATTCATATATATGAAAACCAGTTCATGCTTATTTGAACCTAGAACCTATTTTACATATGCACACACCACTTTTTTATGATTAGCCTATATTTTTCAGGAATTCATACTTAGTCATTTGAGGAAAAATCATATATTGTGTTATTCATAATCATACCAGGCATTGTCCACTATTTCAAAAACTTTATCAACAGTAATATTTTGAGTTATAATATAACTCAAATATAAGAACAAGGAATCCTGGCACTGGAATACTTTACTTTGTGTTCTGTTATAGTTTTCCTAAAGTATTTGTATGTTAAATTATATTATTAATTACCTTCTTCCTATTAAAGAAAGAAAATAGAATAGTAGCTTCTTTTAAGATTATATATACTTAGGTAAGTTATGTTGTGATTATATTATAATTTATAAATAAAAGTGTTAAAAAAGAAGATGTTGGATTTTGTAGGGCTAAGAACCACATCTTACAGCGAGAGAGACTTTTTTGAGGGGGAGGAAGTGGGGATTGAAGTCAAGGGCACCTGACCACTGAGCCATATCCCCAGCCCTATTTTGTATTTTATTTAGATACAGGGTCTCACTGAGTTGCTTAGCACCTTGCTTTTGCTGAGACTGTTTGAACTTGGCGATCCTCCTGCCCCAGCCTCCAAAACTGCTGGGATTACAGGCATGTACCACTGTGCCTGGCTCAAAGAGAGAGACTTTTAAGTAACTTGAGGTCTTGCACATGTGGGAAATCTAAACCCTGAACTAATAAGTCAGCATAGTTAAAAAATAAAGTAGGCACGGGTCAGTGATATAAATGTAACTGTTGTGTGGAAGCTACCTGATACTCTTGCCCCAGAGAAACTGGAAATGGCCAGGCTGCTTGTAGAATGTGAATGTTGCCGGTTAGTGAGGCCCATGACAGAAAATTGTACCCACTGTGGGGAAGTTTGAGCCATGAGAACAAATGGGTAAGTCCTAGGGGCAGGGATAAGATTGATTTATGTGTTCATTAAATAGCACAATCTTAGGAATAGACTGGAATAGTATTAATACTGCCTGAGAAAATATCATATTTTCCTTTATCTTACTATGTGGCCATTTGTTTATAAATTAGGACCCAACATGCAAATAAAAGATTCATCTTTACACATACATTGCAATAACAGAAAATAACTAAAATGAACAAGTTAAACACACTCTTTCTCTCTCACACACACACAAACACACACAGAGTGGTAAATGATGTGAAGAACAACATCCACATGTTATTAGTAATGTCAAATTTGCATGCTATTTAGAGCCCAGTGGAGCTTATAGAGTGATTTCTTATATATATGCATTTTCATATCTTCCTCACAACAGCCCTGCGAGATAAGTATTTTATATTGAATTCTTCTGCTGAAGAGCAACATGGAACTCAGAAGGGCTAATTAAATAGTCCAGCACTGCAAAGTTAGTAAAGCGTGGAGTTAGGAATCAGGATTTACATTTTGAAAATTTATTCTTACACCGCAAGAGGTTTTTTCCCCTGTGTAATGAGCTCTATATAAGAAACTGTAGAGATGATGAAAGAAAAGAGAAGGGTATGGATTTCATCAAGAAGTCGGCTCATTCCCACAGATCTTTCAACCCTTTATTTTGGAATATTGACACCTTTGCATCAATGAAATTGTATGCCAATATCACCCTCTTTTAAAAATTAGTAGTTCAATCTTTCTTCTTCATTTTACTTTGATCTCTGAAGTCTTTGCCATTTTTTGAATATGTGCGTACAGATAGATTTCTCTGGGCTAGTTCTTAGTATTCATTAGCATAGAATTAGACTCACTCCTACACATACTCTGCTTTGGTGAGCCTAGCTACTCTTGTGGTTTCAACTACGACCTGGAAGCTGCTGACTTGTAATTTCCTACTGAGTGTGTAATCTCTATGTTCATTTGGTGATTTAACATTGCTTCTTAGATATCCCATGGCACTTAAGGCTCTGTGTCCAATAGTGAATTCTTTGAAGTCTCTCCCAGCCACTCCTCACAATATGCACTGTATATACATGCTGAGACAACCCCCCTTATTCATCATTATGACTTCATTTCCATAATATGAAAACCAGACTTTCATCTTTTCTTAATCCTTCACTCAAATCAATCTCTGCTTCCTTTATTAATAATCATAGCTATTTTTAATGAGTAACACAAAATTTTATATATAACTTACTGACAATTGGTTATCTTTATCCAGTTACACCGCATTAAATGACATAGATAAATACCAAACGAATTTGTTATTTCTATATAAATCTGAAGGAGACCATTGCTACAGACACTTTTGTTTGGAGAACCCCATCTTAATAAAACACTCTCCTAAGATTTCTATTTTAAAAAGCTTGTATACTTGAACATGAATACATCTAACAAGAAGAAGCCAGTAATGGTTAGTGTCACAATTAAACATATTTCATATAGCTCCTATTACTAAGTTTCTTCTCCTAAATTGAGCCCATGATTAAACTCTTCTAATTTTCATGATCCCAATATTTTCATTATCCATTTATTTATTAAAAATGCTATAACCAGATTGATCTTTCTCAAATAACACTCTGCAAGTGCAACTTCCCTGAACTCACATCCCATTACAGTCAGGTATATAGAAGAATGGGCAGGGTGCAGTTCATATCATTTTCTCTCTTGCCCTTTGATGAGGGCATACTGCTCTTGATACATCTGAAAGCCTTTGGCAATCCCTCCCTTTTTTGTTTGCAGTTTAGGTAACATATCCTCTGATATGTCAGCTGTTTGGGGGCTTTTTCTCTTTCTTGTAGACTTACCATTATCATGGTGTTTTGCTTAGCAGTATGCCTGTCTACCTCACCAACTCAATTCTAGTCAACATGAGAGAGGATTGCATCTTTTCTTTCACTCTTTTTTCTTCTTTTTTTGTTTGTTTTTGCTTTTTTTCTTTCTTTTTTCCTTTTTTTTCTAGTTGTAAGTTGCATAGAATCACAACATACATGCAGTCATACATAAAATTAGGGCTATGATGACCATCATATTCTACCACCTTTACTGTCCCCATGCCCACACCCTGCTTACACCCCTGTGAACAGAGATCCACCATTGTTCCCATGTCCTTCCCTGCATTATGGATCAGCATCCACTTATCAATGAGTACATTCGGCATTTGGTCTTCTGAGATTGGCTTACTTCATTTAGCATGATATTCTCCAACTCCATCCATTTACCTGCAAATGCCATAATTTTATTCTCTTTTATTGATGAGTAATATTCCATTGTGTATATATACCACAGTTTCTTTATCCAGTCATCTATCAAAGGGCATCTAGGTTGGTTCCACAGTTTAGCTATTGTGAATTGAGCTGCTATAAACATTGAAGTAGCTGCAGCTCTGTAGTTTGCTCTTTTTAAGTCTTCCGGGTATAGACCGAGGAGTGGGATAGCAGGCTCAATTGGTGGTTCCATTCCAAGTTTTCTAAGGAATCTCCATACTGCTTTCCGGATTGGTTGTACCAATTTGCAGTTCCACCAGCAATGTATGAGTGTGCCTTTTTCCCCACAACCTCGCCAACACTTATTGTTTGTATTCTTGATAATTGCCATTCTGATTGGCGTGAGATGAAATCTTAGGGTAGTTTTGATTTGCATTTCTCTGATTGCTAGAGATGTTGAACATTTTTTTATAATGTGTTGATTGATTGTATATCTTCATCTGTGAAGTTTGTGTTCAGCTCTTTGGCCCATTTATTGATTGAGTTGTTAGTTTTTTTGGTGATAAGTTTTTTGAGATCTTTATATATTCTGGAGATTAGTGCTCTATCGGATGTGTATGTGGCAAAGATTTTTTTCCCAGAATGTCGGCTTTCTGTTCACTTCATTGATTATTTCTCTTGCTGAGAAGAAGCTTTTTAGTTTGAATCCATCCCATTTGTTGATTCTTGATTTTACTTCTTGTGCTATAGGAGCCTTGTTAAGGAAGTATGGTCCTAATCCGACATGATGAAGATTTGGGCCTATTTTTTCTTCTATTAGGCGTTGGGTCTCTGGTCTGATTCCCAGGTCCTTGATCCACTTTGAGTTGAATTTTGTGCATGGTGAGAGATAGAGGTTTAGTTTCATTTTGGTGCATATGGATTTCCAGTTTTCCCAGCACCATTTGTTGAAGAGGCTATCTTTTCTCCAGTGTACGTGTTTGGCTCCTTTATCTAGTATAAGGTAACTGTATGTAGGTGGGTTCGTCTCTGTGTCTTCCATTCTATATCATTGGTCTACATGTCTATTTTGGTGCCAGTACCATGCTGTTTTTGTTACTATAGCTTTGTAGTATAATCTGAGGTCAGGTATTGTGATGCCTTCTGCTTCACTCTTCTTGCTAAGGATTGCATTGGCTATTCTGGGTCTCTTATTCTTCCAAATGAATTTCATGATTGCCTTTTCTATTTCTATAAGGAATGATGTTGGGATTTTAATTTGGATTGCATTGAATCTATATAGCGCTTTGGGAAGTATGACCATTTTGACAATATTGATTCTGCCTATCCAGGAGCATGGGAGATTATTCCATCTTCTAAGGTCTTCTTCAATTTCTTTCTTCAGTGTCTTGTAGTTTGCATTGTAGAGGTCTTTCACCTCTTTTGTTAAATTGATTCCCAAGTATTTTATATTTTTTTAGGCTATTGTGAATGGGATAGTTTTCCTAATTTATCTTTCAGAGGGTTTATCACTGATGTATAGAAATGCAATTGATATGTGGGTGTTGATTTTATATCCTGCTACTTTGCCAAAATCATTTATTAATTCTAAAAGTTTTCTGGTAGAATTTTTGATCCTCTAAGTATAGAATCATGTCATCTGCAAATAATGATATTTTGAGTTCTTTTCCGATTCATATCCCTTTAATTTCTTTCATCTGTCTAATTACTCTGGCTAGTGTTTCAATGACTATGTTGAATAGCAGTGGTGAGAGAGGGCATCCCTGTCTAGTTCCCATTTTCAGAAGGAATGATTTCAATTTTTCTCCATTTAGGATGATGTTGGCCTTGGGTTTAGCATATATAGCTTTTACAAATTTGAGGAATGTTCCTACTATCCCAAGTTTTTCTAGTGTTTTGAACATAAAAGGATATTGTATTTTGTCAAATGCCTTCTCTGCATCGATTGACAAAATCATATGATTCTTATCTTTTAGTCTATTGATGTGATGTATTACATTGATTGATTTCTGTATGTTGAACCAACCTTGCATCCCTGGGATGGACCCCACTTGATCATGGTGCACTATTTTTTGATATGTTTTTGTATGCAATTTGCCAGAATTTTATTGAGAATTTTTGCATCTATGTTCATCAGGGATATTGGTCTGAAGTTTTCTTTCTTTGATGTGTCTCTGTCTGGTTTTGGGATCAAGGTGATACTAGTTGCATAGAATGAGTTTGGAAGGGTTCCCTCCTTTTCTATTTCATGGTATAGCTTAAGGAGAATTGGTGTTAGTTCTTCTTTGAAGGTCTTGTAGAACTCAGCTGAGAATCCATCTGGACCTGGGGTTTTCTTGGTTGGAAGGCTGTTGATGGCATCTTCTATTTCCTTGCTTGAAATTGATCTGTTTAAGTTGTGTATGTCCTCTTGGTTCAATTTGGGTAGGTCATATGCCTCTAGAAATTTGTCGGTGTCTTCAGGGTTTTCTCTTTTACTGGAATATAAATTTTCAAAATAGTTTCTAATTATCCTCTGTATTTCAGTAATGTCTGTCATGATATTTTCTTTTTTCATCACAAATTTTAGTAATTTGGGTTTTCTCCCTCCTCCTTTTTTTTAGGGTGGCTAAGGTTTTGCCAATTTTGTTTATTTTTTCAAAGAATCAGCTTTTTGTTTTGTCAATTTTTTGAATTGTTTCTATTTCATTGAGTTCAGCCCTAATTTTGATTATTTTCTGTCTTCTACTTCTTTGGGTGTTAGTTTGTTCTTCCTTTTCTAAGGCTTTGAGATGAAGAGTCAATTCATTTATTTGTTGACTTTTACTTCTTCTAATGAATGAGTTTAGTGCTATGAACTTTCCTCTTAGCACTGCCTTCATGGCATCCCAGAGATATTGATATGTTGTATCAGAGTTTTCATTTGCCTCCAAGAATTTTTTTTATCTCTTCCTTGATGTCTTCTGTTATCCATGCATTGTTCAATAACATATTATTTAGTTTCTAGCTGATGGAGTAGTTTCTGTTTTTTAATCTGTCATTGATTTGTAATTTTATTCCATTGTGGTCAGATAGGATGCAGGGTAGAATCTCTATTTTTTTTGTATTTGCTGAGGCTGTCTTTGTGACATAACATATGATCTATTTTGGAAAAGGATGCATGCGCAGCTGAGAAAATGGTGTATTCGCTCATTGATGGATGGAACACTATATGTATGTCTGTTAAGTCTAAATTATTGATAGTTTCATTGAAGTTTATGGTTTCTTTATTAAGTTTTTGTTTGTAAGATCTATCCAATGGTGAGAGAGCTGTGTTGAAGTCTCCAAGTATTATTGTGTTCTGGTCTATTTGATTTTTGTATTTGAGAAGGATTTGTTTGATATACGTAGAAGCCCCTTTGTTTGCGGCATAGATATTTATGATTGTTATGTCTTGTTGATGTATGATTCCCTTAAGAAGTATGAAATGACCTTCTTTATCTCTTTTTATCATCTTTTGTTTGAAGTTCACTTTATTTGATATGAGAATGGAAACTCCTGCTTGTTTGCGGGATCCATGTGAGTGATATGTTTTTTCCCACCCTTTCACTTTCAGTTTGTGGATGTCTTTTCCTTTAAGATGAGTCTCTTGAAGACAGCATATTGTTGGATCTTTTTTTTTTTTTTTTTTTTGATCCAGTCTGTCAGTGTATGTCTTTTAATTGGTGCATTTAGGCCATTTACATTCAGCATTATTATTGAGATATGATTTGTAATTCTGGTCATTTTGGTTTGTTTTTGGTTTTTCCCTTGACTTGTTTTCTCAAGGAAAGACCATTGTCTTTCCTTTAGTGTAGTTCCTGTCTTTGTAAATTTTCATTGTTGGTTATCATTTTCTCCTCGAGGGATATTTTGCCAAGAATGCTGTGTAGTGCAGGCTTTCTTGTTGTAAATTCTTTTAACTTT
>PVHX01031214.1:0-15078 GCA_004024805.1 Geosciurus inauris | reverse complement strand
AAGTGCATATAAAGATGTTTAATATGAAGAATGTAATCTGCTTATAATTTTGTGCAAAGTTAGAAAAATTATGATTGTAACAATTTTTTTCTATTTGCCTCAACAAATGTTTTCAGTGAATAGTGTGTACAGCTTCTGAAAATATGTTTTTTTCTGTTATGTTTGATAACATGTATTAAAATGCAACTTTTGAGAAAAAAAAAAGAACCCTGGCTCCAACTCCGTGCACATTCACTGCCTCAGGCTACTTCATCTAGGACGTGGAGGAGGGATAGACTGAAGAGGGGAGTCAGAGGCCAGAGAGAGGCTGGATGGGGGGTCAGAGGAGGGTGAGGCTGCTACATGGCTTGCTCCAGCAGCCAGGTCTATCACACTCTTTTGTGGAGCACTCCCCATCCTAGAGAAAGCCCAGGCAGATGCCCCATGGAGATGTACCCCAGCAGTTCCCCAACTCTCATACCTCATCTAAGAAATGGGCACACACCAAAATGGAGAAGAAAGGGGAGGAAAGGGAATGATCACTTCCACCACCACCTCAGACTGGGCCCCCAAGCCCAAGTTGAATGCCCCTCATCCATGGTGGATATCCCTTGCCCATGAAGGAAATAGGCTTTGCAGTCAACCAACCTGGGGCCAAACTCAAGTGCTGCTGCTGACAGTTATGCAAGCTTGGACTGGTTATTCAACTCTCTGGACCTCAATCTCATCTGTAAAATGGGACAATAACAGGGCTGAACTTGATATGCTATGATGAGACTTCCATGAGGCTATGAAGGGTAAGTGCCTAATGCTAACAATTGGATATCTACATTCCCAAGGCCCCAGTAGATTTGTGGGGACCATCTTTTGGGCAATGAGTGGCTTTTATTGGTGGGCAGCAATCATTCCCTCCTACCTGGGAGAACCTCAAGGACAGGAACCCCTGTACCTCCCAGTGCTTTTGGACTAGCCTAGGCCCAAGCTGGGTGCTCAGCTTGATGTGCAAATATGCAAGTGATTGCTCCGATCCAGAGTAAAAGCTCTGCTAATTTCCTGCTGATGATAAGACCTAGAAGGCTGAAGAAGGAAGCTCCTCTCCTGCCAGGACCCAGGAGCTGGAGGATGAGTGTGCAGATGCAGAGCTGAGGAGGAGCAGTCAACTCCAAAGGAGGAGAGGAAGGGATATGACCAGAGCGGGGCAAAGTCTACAGGAGAGGCTGTACAGGGTTCCAGATGCCCTGCAGAGAGCAGATTTCTCTTGGGATGTGAAGTGTGGCATGAGAGCCTATAGAGAAAGGACAGGATGTCAGGAAGGACCAACAGAATTAGCTGGGCCTTGGCCTAGAGGTGGGGACAATGAGGATGAGCCTACCATAATAGCACTTGCCTAGAAAAGTGACTGGCACACAGAACATGCTCCATAAATACTTATTAAATCAGTGGATCAAGAAGAATGAGGTTGGGCTGGGGTTGTGGCTCAGTGGTAGTGTGGTTGTCTCATGTGTGAGGCACTGGGCTTGATCCTCAGCACCACATAAAAATAAATAAAAATAAAGGTATTATGTTCATCCATAACTAAAAAAAATTTAAAACAAAAAAAGAATGAAGTTTTTCTACTAGAGTTTTAACTGGTCTCCCTGCTTCTTTGGACTCTGGCCCCCTCTTATAACCATTCTCAGAATGCAACACACGGTGCTAATTCTGAACCAGTCACTCCTGCTTTGGACCTGTGGGTACCTCCCTTCCTACCTTAGGCAAAGATCACATGCTAATGGCCAGATGAAGATTACAGACCTCTTCTGTTTGGCCTGAGTGTGTGTGTTTTGTTTTGTTTTGTTATATGTTAAATTTGAATTTGTTTTGACATTTCAAAATGACAGCGCTCACATAAAAAGTCAGATTTCCAACTTCTCTGAAAGAGTTAGTTAGGTGACATCACACACTGTCTGCCCTCCCACCTGGGACAATGGCTGGAGCTGAGAGGACAAGGCTTGCCCTTCCTAAAGTGATGTCTTCCTTGGTGGTGTCTTCATACCTCCTCCCATCCTGGTTCCTGCCCACAGCTGAGTTTGGGACCCCTGCCCATAAGCCAAAGTCCAAACTCCTCAGCTATGTCCTGAGGATTTGGTGATGTGACCTTCAGGATGAGCATCTCCATTTTGTCTGTCCTCTCTGCCTTGTCTTCAACGTTCTGGCTACTCAGTGCCACATCTAGCACACTGCTTGTGTTCTGTCACAATTGTGAGTGCTTGCACACATGGGATTATGGCCTAGGGTGACTATCCCCACCATGGGACCTGCACAGATGCCCACCTGGGCTTTGGTGGAGGCTCAAGCCCTCCTTGGAGTGGGGCCTCCTGCTGCCCACACAGGCAGAGTGAGCAACCCCCTGGCCCTCACAACTAGCCAAGTGTCATCTCCCTAAACTCTGCACAGTGAGCCACTGAGCTGGAAGGGGCAGGAGCTGGTGGAATCATGTTTGTTCTCCCTTCATCTCTGGTACCCCGCACAGGGCCCGTCTCTAGACCTACAGAAATGTCTCTTGACCTCACTCAATATATCCCTTGAAGGAATCAATGAAATAGAAATCTTTGAGTTCATGGATGACAGAGGCATAAAATAGCACCCGAACTGCATCAAAAAAAATTCAGAAGCCTTTGTTTTCTATAGGTAGGGTCATAGCTGGTCACTTCTACCCCAACACATACTCACCCTGTCCTGAAAGATTGAAGGTAGACCCTGCCTCAATCAGTCTAGCTCTAGAAAAAAGAGAAAATGGACAAATGTTATTTTGAGTCTCTCTCTCTCTCTCTTTCTCTCTTTCTCTCTCTCTCTTTCACACACACACACACACACACACACACACACACTGACATCAAGCATCTCTCTCTCACTCCCAGCTGGATTCTGTGCTTCCTTCATGTTCTAGGCCTTTCCTGACCCCTCTCACCCCAAACAGCTGTGTCCTGAGTTCTTAGCCTAAGACTCCTTGAATCCAGTCTGCTACATTGATTATTGGACAGCTCAGGCCAGAGCTAGTGGTAGAAACAGTCCTCAGACTTTGGGACTGAAAAGCCTTCAAGACTTGAGCATTTTTTTCAGAAAGAGAAGATCAGCCTAGAGCCATACCCAGGGGGCTTGGTGAGATAGCTTCTGGAGGAGGAAGGGCCACGAGGAGAGGGAGAACATAGGAACTGAGTCACATTCCACTCGGGGCCCTTTGCAGAGCACTCACATCCCTGCTGTGACTCATTCCTCACAACAGACAGGGCAGGTGGACACTACCAGGTCTCTATTTACAGATGTGGGATGTGGGACCATCCCTTGAAGTCAGCTCCTATGTGACAGGGCCAGGCTTGTCCTTCATCTGCTTGGCTCCAATGCCACATTATTTATCATCATGTTCCAAATGTCAGATTGAGGTCCCCTCAGTCTGGCTGTGGTGAGGACCAGGATGGAGGGAATGGAAGCAGCACCATGCACAGGAATGCCCTTTACATTCACTGTCAAGGTAGAGTAGTATATTTAGTGGGACCATTTTCCTGCAGGAGGAGGGGTGTTTCTCACTTCCTTCTCAGAGACTCCATCTGGGCCACAGGAGGGGTTCATGAAGCCAATGAGATAACGTTGAATGAAAGCTGGAACCTGCACTGTCTATATGTTCTCTTGCTGGCCGTGCTTTAAGGGAAAGGCTCAGGCATCACAGGGTGAGTCACTTGCTGCCCAGGCACGTTTCTAGGGCATAGACCCAGGTGAGTCTCTCTTCAGCTCTTGCCCTGACTGTGCCCTCCCAAACTTGGGTCTGCTCAGATGGGTATTCTATGCCCCAAGGCAGAGAGTGAAGCCTAACTCTAATGCCCACATGCCAGCCCTGGAAGACTGGGGGACATTAATGGGAAGAGACAAAAGAATTTTTCTCTTCCCTAAAGTTCAAGAGCTCATTCCCCACCCTGCAGAGGTGGGCATCCTGAGGTGAGCTGAGGGGCCAGTTCCCCAGACACCTGGCAACAGCACTGGAAAACTAGGGCTCCAGCGGTGTTATCTTGGAGTTCTTTTGACTTCCTCAGACTTTACCTCCCTCCTGCTGCCAACCCCATTAATCACCTTCCCTGCCAATCCTCGGGAATGTGGCAGTCAATTAAAAGTCAGCCCTCGGTTAAACAAACCAACCAACCTGGAAGCTTCTAAGTTAGCTGCAGAGGCTTGGACTGGTCAAGGATCAGAGGCAGATTTCTGGCCTCCCTTCCTCTGCTCTTCCTCAAGTCCTACTTCTGTGAGCTCAGAATCCTCACTCCAGAACTAGGAGGATAGGGTCACTAGGGTCACCCTAGTGACCCTTTACCTTTTAGGCCCATATTTGATGTCCAGCACTTTGCTCTCCCCATGTAAGGCTCTGTAAACCACCCCCCATCTTACTCAGAGGACTATTCTCACTCTCTGGAACACAGAACATAGCTCTGGGGAAATTTTCCCAAGGAAGTAGAGAAGTTAAGGATGAGCAGGAGGGGTTGGAGCTGGGAGGCTCTCAGGATGATCCTCTTCCTGCCCCTTCCCACCTCCCTCTCTTCCTCAGCCCCTAGGGTTCAACACTGGTAAAGTCTCACTGGGCCTGGCCTGGGGCAGGTTCAGTCCAGCCTCAGCAACCTTCTGCTGAAGGGAAGAGGGACCCACACCCATATGTGCCGATAAACAAAGGGGGAAATATGCAAACACTCAGCCCACTCACCAGAACAGAAGAATCCACAGCTGGACAGAGGGGTGCATGCAGGTGCAGACCACACTGTTGGTTCGAGTGAACTGGGTTGGCCAAAGGAGACCTAGATGAAGGGTCCAAATCCAAGGCTGTGGCTCCCACTGTTGGGCCCCAGACTTCTAAGGTTCCTCAAGCCACTTAAAATATCTCAGAAAACCAATAAATATCCTACAGTTAAACATGGGGTTTCTGGGATTAATAAAAATTCCAAGGCTTTGCTTTTGGCTGGAATTATATCAACTCAACACAGAAACATTGACCAGCTTGTGCTGATAAACATTTTGAGGATCAGTATACATGGGTCAGATGGAGAAAAGGGAGGAAGATATAGCAACTTAACAACTGCTGCTTAACAAAATCTTTCTAAACATGGAATTTGTAATGAAGGAAAGAATAAAATGAATCTAAGATGCTTGTTTCCTTAATACATAATTCCTACAAATCCCAATAGAAAAAGATTAGCCTTCCCTGAAATGGTCAAAGGCCAACAACATGGAGTTCAAACACACACACACACACGCACACAACACACATACACATACAGGAGAAAAAGAAGCTCAAATAGCTAACAAATACAGCAGTCCTTCCTTATCTGTGATTTTGCTTTCTGAGGTTTCAGTTACCTGCGGTCGACCACAATAGTAAATGGAAAATTCCAGACATAAGCAATAACTAAGTTTAAAATTGTATACTGTTCTGAATAGTGTGATGAAATCTTACACCATCCAACTATCCTGCCTGAGATGTGAATCATCCCTTTGTCCAGAGTATCCATGCTGTATATACCCTACCGGCTCACTAGTCACTTAGCACCCATCTCGGTTATCAGATCAACTGTTATGGTATCACAGAGCTTGTGTTCAAGTGACCCTTACTTTAGATAATAATGGCCCCAAAATACAAGAGTAGCAATGATGCAATTTGGGTATGCCAAAGAGCAGCTTCCTTCAAGTGAAAAGATGAAAATTCTCAACAAGGAAAGAAAAAAACATCCTGTGCTAAGGTCGCTAAAATCAATGGTAAGAACAAATCTATCTGTGAAATTGTGATGAAGGAAAAGTAATTTGTTAGTTTTGCTGTCACATCTCAAAATGCAAAAGTTGCATCCACAGTGCATTATAAATACTTAGTTAAGGTGGAAAAGACATTAAATTTGTGTTTGCATATATAGGAAAAAGAAGTACATATTGGGTTCAGTACAACCCTCAGTTTCAGGCATCCACTGAAGGTCTTAGAAAGTATCCCTCAAGGATAAGGAGGGAAATTTGTGCAGCCTCACTCTTTTGGGGGGAGGTGGGGGGTATACTGGGGATTGAATCCAGGAATGCTTAACTGACCCACATCCCCAGTACTTTTTTTAAAAAAATATATTTTATTTAGAGACAGGGTCTTGCTAAGTTGCTTAGGGCCTCATTAAATTGCTGAGGCTGGTTTGATCTCACAATCCTCCTGCCTCAGCCTTCTGAACTGCTGAGATTACAGGCATGAACCACCATGCTTGGCTCAGCCTCACTCTTAAGACATTCAAATATTTAAAATTATATACCATTTTCACCTATCAAATTAGTAAAGATTTAAAAGTTTGATAATATTCATGTCTGTGCGAACATAAGGAAATGGGCATTCTCATACACTATTAGTGGAATCATAAATTGTTAAAGAGTTTTAGAAGATAATTTGGGAGCAAATATTCAAATTTTAAACACAAACATTACCAGTCAAATGGCAACTAATCTACAAATACAGTTGTTTATCTCAGCACTGTTTTCAATGGCAAAAACTGTAAGTACCCTAAATGTTTCTGAAAACAAACTGGTCACTCACATCTTTACAATAAACTTGCAGTCATTAAGAATAATAGGTAGGAGCTGGGGCTATAGCTCAGTGGTAAAGCGCTCGTCTCGCATGCATGAGTCACTGGGTTCGATCCTCAGCACCACATAAAAAAAATAAATCAATAAAATAAAGATATTAGCATCCATCTACAACTAAAAAATATTAAAAAAAAAAAAGAAGAAGAATAGGTAGATCTACCAATACTGGCATGAAAAATTGTCCAAGACCTGATATTAAATGAAAAAAACCAGCTGGGCATGGTGGCACATGCCTGTAATCCCACCAACTTGGGAGGTTGAGGCAGAAGCATCGTTAAGTTCAAAGCCAGCCTCAGCAACTTAAAGAAGCCCTAAGCAACTTAGCAAGATCTTGTCATAAAATAAAAAATAAAAATAGGTTGGGAATGTGGCTCAGTGGTTAAGCACCCCTGAGTTCAATCCCTGGTACCCCCACCCCCCGCAAAAAAAGAAAGAAGGTGAAAAAAAGCAAGCTGTAAAACTCTATGCTTATGTATGGCTGTGTGTGTGCATGTGCATGTGTGTGTGCGTGTGTGTGTGTGTTTGCAGTGTTGGGGACTGACCCCAGCATCTCATGCACACTGATCGAGTGCTCTACCACTGAGCTACATCCCCAGCCCTGTATACATATTTTGAAGGGCACATATAGTAACTTGTAGTTTTCCCCTATAGACAGACATTTCTTATGAATAAATAAGAAATTGTTAAGAGCAGTTCCCTGTGGAATGAAATGGAGTGAGGGGAAAGGGTGGGTAGAACACTTTTAATTTTCATATACACTTCTTTGTTATTATGTTATTTCCCATAATTTTAAAATTAGTTCTTTAAAGGGTCCCTGGCAAGGAAAAGATGAGTCTCCCCAATTTAGGAGGACTAGATGATTCAAGAGAAAGAGTCTGCTTTGGTGTGAATGCTTATATCCCTCAAAATTCACAAATTAAAATCCTATCCCCGGGCTGGGGTTGTAGCTCAGTGGCAGAGTGTTTGCCTCGCATGTGTGAGGCACTGGGTTCGGTCCTCAGCACCACGTAAAAACAAAACAAAATAAAGGTATTGTGTCCATGTACAACTAAAAAAAAAATTGTTTAAATTAAAAAAAAAAATCCTATCCCCAAGGTGACAGTATTAAGAGTTGGAGTCTTTGTGAGTGATTAGATTTCTTACAAAAGAGACCTCAAAGAGAAGTGTTCCTTTCCACCATGTGAGGACACAACCAGAAGGTGCCATTTATGAAGCAGAGAGCAGGCCCTCACCAGACATTGCCAAGGCCTTGATTGTGGACTTCCTAGCCTCCAGGAACGTGAGAAATAAGTTTCTGTTGTTTATAAACATTAACCTGTAGCGGTTTTTTTATAAGGATTTTTAAAAATACCTTTATTTATTTATTTTTATGTGGTGCTGAGGATCGAACCCATGCAAGGCAAGCACTCTACCACTGAGCTACAATCCCAGACCCCTATAGCAGTTTTTTATAGTAGCCTGAAAAGTTTAAAACAGAAAATTAGTATTGGGAATGAGGTGCTATGTAAAAAATACCTAAAATGCAGATGTGGCTTTGGGATTCTCTTAAATCCTTACAGTAAAATTCAAGAAGAAAGAAATGATTGAAAAATGAATTTTAAAATTTGGGAAGTTCTCAGCCAACCCATTTTGAAAGGAATGAGAAAATATGTTTGGGAGAGAATATCAAGGATTTGGCCAAGCTGATTTGATTTGGAGATGAATATGGATAGACCATCTCAAAGGAAGCTAGATGCTATTTATCAAGGCAATGGAAGAAAATTTGCTGAAGGCATTTTGGAGATTATTGGGGCTGCTCCTTCCATTAGTGGGCCCAGAGGGCAAGGGCTTAGGTGGGAGGCAGGGGCCAGAACAATTTTAAGGATCCACTCCCCACATTTTTTGGCCTTGCCAGGTATGGCTACAGTGGCCCAGGCACAGCACCCCTCTGAAGGGCCCACGTGGTACACCTTGGCAGCTATGTGAGGTGCCATCCCCACCAGCATGCTGAGCACACCAGCTGTGGGGTCATGGCTACCTCCACCTAGATTTTGAAGATCAGAGCCACCAGGAGACTCAGTTGTATGACTCAGGCAGAGAGCCACAGATAGTCCCCACCAGGGCAATGTCTACTGAGGTTCTTGAGCTAGGGTCACCTCCAAGATCTCAGATGTGAGACACCAGCAGGCAATTCCAGACTGAGAGAGTCAGTCACCCAGAGCCACAGTCAACCTCTCTCCCAATGTGTCCAGGTGCAGAGCCTTGGGTCAAAGGAGATTGTTCTTAAGATTTATTGTTTGAACTGTTGAGTTTCAAACTAACCTGCAACTGTCATCCTTTCTTCTTGTGTTGCTTCCTTTTGGAATGGGAATATCTCTCCTGTGCCTGTCACACAATTGTCTTTTGGAAGCACAGGACTAGTTTGATTTCACAGGCTCACAACTGGAGAGCAACTAGTCTAGGGGATAAACAGTACCTTGAGTCTCACCTATATATTAGATTTTGGACTTAGACTTTAAAGTTGATGCTGAGACAAGTTAAGATGTTTAGAGTTACTGAATGAATTTTGCAAGAGAGAATGACATGAGTTTGGAAATGCCAGGGACAAAAGGAATGTTTTCATATTCTAAAATCCTAACCCCCAAGGTGGTGATATTAGGAGGTAGGATTTCTGTGAGGTGATTTACACCCTTGTAAAAGAGACAAAGAGATAGATCATCCCTTTCACCCTGTGAGGACTATTAGAGGGCACCATCTTTGAACTAGAGAGCAGGCCCTTGCCCAAAGCCAAATCTGCTGGCACTGTCCCAGTCTCCAGAACAATGAGAAACAAATTTCTGTTGTTTATACTCAATCTATAGTATTTTGTTAGGGCAGCCTGAACAGACTTAGGAACCACTGAAAGGTATGGAGATGATTATACAGAGTCCAGAAGGTACTGTGCTTAGGAGAAGAGCCCTGGAGGAGCAGGCCTATCTTTCATTTGGAAGAGGACACCCATGTAGGGAAGTCTGTCCTCTCAGCTACTCTATCCCACCCAGACAGACAAATGGAGACCAGGAAGAAGAGCCAGCCTTTAAATGCCACACGACATGCCTTGCAGGGACAGGCTGCTTGCCCTGGAGGTCTGGTGCAGCCCCTCATCCTCTCGCTGCACCTCAGGGCTCCTCCTCTCTCTGTCTGACACATAAAAATGGAATTTACACAAGAACTTTTCTAAAAGGCAAAGAAAAAGTGAAAAGGAAGCCCAATACGTGGCTGTTTGAGAACTGGTCTCTGACCAGAAGATATTTACAACCTGGCCAGAGATGCTAAGGTCAAGGGCCAAGGGTGAGGTGCTCTAGGAGAGAAGGACTTTTTCTGTTCTTTGTGTCATCCCCCCATGCACCTCTTAACTCAAGTCTTACAGAGGCAAGTAGGGCCACATGGATCAGAACTAGAATGTCACCTCCAGCATTCCTTACCAGGGCTGTCATTTTACTTCTCTAACCCTCTGACTCTTCATCCATAAAGTAGGGATCATAGCATCCTAAGGGTGGATGTAAAAATTAGAAATAACTTAACTATTGTTGCACAAAGCTAGCCATATACCAAGTGGTCATTAAAAAGCATGCACAGCGGTATCTTCATCAATATTCTTACCTCTAGGCCTTTGCTAATGTTGGGATGCCCCTCCATCTCCATCTGGTAAAATCCTACTCAGGTTTCAAGGTCTTCAAACAAGGTTTCTTCTTCTTTTTTTTTAATCTTTATTTATTTATTTTTATGTGGTGCTGAGGATTGAACCCAGTGCCTCACGCATGAGAGGCAAGCGCTCTACCACCAAGCTACGATCCCAGCCCTCAAACAAGGTTTCTTTGTTCCAGTCTCACCTCCTTTGTCAAATCTTCTGCAGCCCTGCCTAAAAGCAGCACTCTCTCCTCCTCAGGGCTTCCATGACACTGTACACCTAGGTCCTTGTGCCCTTACCAGATGAGTCACAGAACTATTTACTCTGTGAATGGGGGTGGGGGAGCCCTGGGTGAGATACCACCTTGGTTGGATACACTTGCATCTTTGTATCTCCATCTTTAGCACAGAGGCGGCTGGATAAATGTCTGTCAAATGTCCCATGTGCACATCTTCCCATCTTCCTATCAGCCTTCCCATCCTCAGGGAAGGAAGAGAGCAAGGGGTAAAGTTTCTTCCCAGTGCATTCCTGGACTTGGTTTTTTGTTTTTTTAATATATATATTTTTTAGTTGTTGATGAACACAATGTCTTTATTTTATTGCTTTGTATGTGGTGCTGAGGATCGAACCCAGGGCCTCACGCATGCAAGGCAAGCGCTCTACTGCTGAGCTACAATCCCAGCCCCCCTGGACTTGGTTTTATTACAAATGATCCAGTATGTCCACAGAGGCCCAACTCAGACACCTCACAATATGGGGTGTCCTCCTCCTGGGAAGGGGGGGGGTTTACAAAAACTAAAGGCAAAGAGGTACAGCTGGGAAATTGGACCACTGGTGGGTAGCAAATGCCCAGGAAGGTCACCTGACTTCCCTTCATTAGCCATAAACTGGCCGTCCTCCAGCTGTGTGCAGCTGGCCTGTTTCCTCAGTGCCTGGGGCACCTCCCCACTCCCAGAAGGGTTGCTCCACTCCAGCCATCTCCCAGGACTCTGAATCCTGAGCTGGACGGGTTCTGGGCTGAGGGAATATGAGTTAGCCCTGCCCCCTGCTGGTCACATCAGGGAATGGACCCTTAGCTGGCCAGGCGCAGGATTGCTTCAGAAAACCAAGACCATCCCAGGACCAGCTCCATGTCCTGTGGGTCCTCTGGTTCAAATTGGAACTCTGTGGTCTGGCAAAGCCCTCCAGAACCTGGCTCCAATATTCCTTTCCTACCACTCTCTTGCACAAATCTGGCTCCAGGTAAGGCAGCTGTTCTTTGTCCCTGGATACACTGGCCTGTGACCTGACCTCTAGTCTCCACGGAGGCTAGCCCTTCTGTTATCATTGCCCTTGCCTTTCTTGTTTCCAGATCCTGCTTGTTACTCTCTGACTGCCCCTGCTCTGGATCTTCATCCCACCATGGTCTCAACTTGATCAAAGGATGGTATCACATTGGAACACGCACGAGTTCAGGGTTCAGAGAAGGGCCCTGCACACAGTTAGTACATAAGCAGTGCTGGGTGAAAAAGATCACACCCACTCGTGTTTCTATTCCTCCTATCTGCTCTTGGGTGGCCCCCTTTGGGAGACTGGCAGGGTCCCTCAGGGAGAGAGACTGGATGGTCTCTGATCACCTCCAGACTTCCTGGCTTCCCAATTCTAGTGTCCAGGAGTCACTGGGCTGTCAAGAAGCAGCAGTACTGTGTGCCCGGCGACATGCAGCCATATGTGGGAGAAATTTGCATCCAAGCGACACTGACTTCCATTCAGAGCAGGGTTCTGGGCCACTCCTGCCTCCTCGGTCACTGTTCTTTAAATTTCCCTTCCTTCCTTTCTTCATTCAGAGATCACCCATTAGATGCCAGGCCCTGACCTGACTGTGAGTATCACATAGAAATGACATAAAACACTGTCCTCAAAGTAGCTCACTGTCTGGTGGAAGACAAAATTAAGACGCTAATATTCTAAGATTGAGGATTGGGACAGAATCAGTTATTGGTTCACAACCCCAGATTCAGCTGAGGAGACTTCCCTGAGATGGTCAAGGTGAGATAGAAAGAGGAAATGGTATTCTCTAGGCAAAGAAGGGTGGGAAGGCAGAAGGAACAGAAAGGTGTCAGGAGAGATGGCCATGCACACCTGCTGGGAGTTTCAGGTAGTCTTTGCTGGGTTTGGGGGTGGAAACGGTGTGAATTGGCATGAGGGCAAAGGCAGATCTCAAGTGCTATGGGCAAAGTGAAGGCGTCTGATTTTTTTTTTTTTTTTTTAAGCAATGGGAACAACTAAAGGATTTATTGGCAGGAGAGTGACATACTTAGACCAGAATTTTAGAAAGTTCTCTTGGGCAGGATGGGGAAGAATCAGAAGGGAGAATCTCTCAAAGAGAAGATGGAATGGGAGGCTCAAGAGGCTGAGGTGAAATAAGGGGAGAGGATATCTACATTAAGGCACAACAATGGAGAGGTAAAGCTGTGAGAAGATTCTGGAGATTTAAGACTCCGTGATTAGATGTGGGGAGTGGATGGTGGGACCATGGAATGAGAGTCAGAGGTGGGGGGCTGTGGAGATGGTAGCCCTGGTTTGGAGCATGATGGGCTTGAAATATCTGGGAACACTGACCCAAGGTGACCAAGAGATGCAGAGAGGGTCAGAGATCCAGAGACATGGGGGCTGGAGCCATTGGCCAAGGTACCTTCAACTCATTGTGTGGCTGAAGCACCTGCCCATGGACACTATGAGTGAAGAAGGAGGGCCCATTCTTTTTAGGGCTCTGTGATTCATCACTGAGGGAACAAGGAGACAAGAACAAACACAAGGCAGTGAGGTTTGTTTGGAGGTATTCACATCAGATGACATGAGCTCATATCCCATCTTATCTAGATCCAGGACCATTGATTTATGTCTTCAAGCCTCAGTTTCCCCATTCATAAAATGGACTTAAAAGACCTATTTGTGGTATTGTCAAAAGTAAAAGACATGATACCCATTAAGCACATCACACAGCTCCTTTCAGAGAGATGTTCAATAAATGAGGGCTACTACCATCATGATAGCACCTCCTTCTCCACAGAAAATCTTAATTCAGCTTCTCCAGATGCTGAGCTCCCTTTACTAGTTTTCACATCATTTATGGGCTATCTAGTCTAAAATGATATATAATTGTTTGTAAAGGTTTTCAAGTAGGAAGTGTGTTTACAAATGCAGAGTGTGATAAGGAAGACATTCTTTTAACAAGGTCTCTGGCCTTCACGGGGATATTTACATTTTGAAGAGAAGAGAAGATGTTACTAATTGGGTTCCACAGAAAGAGCTGGCAAAGGGGAGAAGAAGCTCTCCCTTTTTCAGGTGCTGATTCTTGCAAAAAAATGTCTTTGAGGGGTTAATTTGCCCAGAACAGTGAAAGAAAAACTTGTTGTCATGGAAACTTCTGTAGATTGTGAACCTCTGAGTCTCTCCCCCTATATACTGGGTATAAAGTTCTAAAACTTCCTGAACTCAGGGTTCAGGGGGATTGATTGTTTACAGTGAAAGCTGTTCCCTCTAAACCTAGTTGCAACCAATAAATAATTTAAAAAATCTGCTTCCCGCAACTCCTTTGGTATCTGACTTCATCTGCCCTACAACACCATGAATGGCAAATATAGAGAAGTTACAAAGTTCCAGAATCTTCCAAGTCTGGTAGCACCCCCCATTGGAAGCCCCGTTGGGCCTCTACCTATCAATTTCATTGCCGGCTAGAGCAGCAAATCCAGTCATGATCTAGATGTCCCTGCAGCCTAAGTCCCCTCAGCTTCTCTGAGCAACACATGTTGGAAGATCCTAGCTTTGCAGGAGACTCCAGACCTCTGTCCTTCTCAGGGGTAGTGCTCTGTAGGTGGACCTCACAATCCAGCCCTCCTGACCTCTGCCTCGCTCTCAGGACCTGCCCTCGGAATCCAGCTCACCAGATGAAGGAAGGCCGTGGCCTGGCAATGTCTTCCCTGTGATGCTGGCTCCTGCCACTCCAAGGTGCAGTTCCAGAGGAGCAGGGTGGAATGTGATCCCCAAGGGATTTGGGAGGAGTCAGGAAACCCATTAGAACTGGCTTGCTCAAGCTGGGCATGGTGGCACATGCCTGTAATTCCAGCACTTTGGGAGGCAGGAGAATCGCGAGTTCAAAGCCAGCCTCAGCAACAGCGAGGCGCTAAGCAACTCATGAGATTCTGTCTCTAAATAAAACACAAAATAGGGCTGGGGATGTGGCTCAGTGGTCGAGTACCCCTTAGTTCAATCCCCATTACCCTTCCCCCCAAAAAATCTGACTTACTCAGCTCCCCGCTCTGTGGGGAGAGCCACAATCCAGGATCCACACAGGAAAACTTCAAGGAGGCCATTCAGTGAGGTAGCTGGTCTTGGCCTCATTTTCCCTATCCGTAAAATAACAGGCTAGTACCAGATCTCTTCTGAGGTCCCTCCCACTTTAACCATCCACGGCATTCTCACCTTTCCTGACTGCAGTTCACCTCTTGTCCAGCAGAGTGAGCCCACACTTCTGCAGACAGCCTGGAGCCAGAACCCTGGAGCTGACCAAGGGTCAGGAAACCTTAATAAATCACCACTGTGCTGGGAATATGACCTGTTTAGTGCAGAGCTTGGCCAGGGTATACAATCAATAAATAATAGCTGTGGTTGTCTCCATTCCACAGATGAGGAAACTGACGTTCCAAGAGTTCATTGGAACCTAGGCATTGTGGTTCTGATGATGCCCTGGGGATTCCTAGGAAGGCACAGTGCCATCTCTAAATATCTGAAGGGATTGCCTTCGGAGAGCAGCAGAGGGTGGATTTCCAGGAATTTAAGCC
>PVHX01031213.1:0-15081 GCA_004024805.1 Geosciurus inauris | reverse complement strand
TGTTATCAAACATAACAGAAAAAAAACAAATTTTCAGAAGCTGTACACACTATTCACTGAAAATATTTGTTGAGGCAAATAGAAAAAAAAATTATTACAATCATAATTTTTCTAACTTTGCAAAAATTATAAGCAGATTACATTCTTCATATTAAACATCTTTATATGCACTTTCAATGAACAGTATATATATATATATATATTTATATATATTTTTTATCAACCATCTTTACTATACCCATTCCCCTTTCCTGCCCCCCACCTCCCCAATGTCGTGTCCAGTGTTTCTCTATTTCTCATATGTTTCCAAATGTCGAATGGTTTCATTCTTCTTAGTCGACATAAAAAGAGTAATTTCTCCAAAAAAAGAGAAAAAAAAATAATGGAATAATTCCCTGCATGCTCTAAATCAGCAGTTCTTTGCTTCTCCATGGTTGTGTTTACAAAGCATTGCTTGCCTCCACCCACAAGTGATTTCATTTTAATTGGTCCAAGGTTGAGCTAGACAACATTATCATGTTTTTAGGTTCATCGGAATTTTTCAATGTTAAGCTTGTGGTTTCTATCAATGTTCTAAAGACCTTGCCATAGCTGACTCTTTTTCTTTATAATTAACTGAAAGAGATAAGAATCCTACCTAAAATCAGCCCTATTTCACATTGGCATTTTAGTTTTGAAGAGCAAAGACAAATAAATGCAACCAGAATGTGTACAGATAAGTGAAAACGACTGGGATTTTATTGAATGTATTACTCTCCAGGTTCATTTACTTGATTATATGTGTGTGTTTGTGTGTGTGTGTGTGTGCACGTGCACTGAAAGAGTAATAGATTTAGCACTAACATAGAAGACAGACTATGTAAACAAATACTTAAAATTGCTAAGATATATTTAGAGATGTGTGTCTGCATTGTTTGACACTATTTACCTATAATGAACACCAAGGATGGTTACATGGTGTTCCCTTGTGAAAGATGAATTCATAAACATTTCGTGTGATTCTAAACCCCCTAAAAGTATGAATCAAACATACTGCAGAAAATGAAATATAATCTTTCCTCTCTGAAGATTTATGTTGCATAGGGTCACCATGGATAATTTTCCAAGATTTATGAAATTTGGAAGGTTATAAAAATATTCCCTTAATATAAGATGGTAAGAATATGGATTAATCATATAAATTTCAAAACTTTGGATAGGTACTGTAATTATAGATGAAGGGCCAATAACTGAGAGTCAAGAGACTATAATACAACATTTTAGTGGAAACTTTTTGAGGCAGCATGTTGAGGAAGGTGAGAGACATGGTAGAAAACACCTATTTAAGCCCTGAGCTCATTATGAACTTTGGGAAGAAGCAGTGACTAGGTCCTATTGACTTAGTGGATTGAAGTTTCTATAACACAAAGAGACAGTGGGCCAAGAATCATCAATCAAAAAGAGATCATTACAAGAGATCTATGAGCATAATCTAGTAAGGGTGACAGAACTGAAATCAGGAAATTAAGCTGTCAGAGTAAGAAGTCAGAACCAATGGAGCAGGAGGGAAGTGGTGATCAGAAGATAGTGAAAAGGGAGAGTCAATAATAATAAGGTGAAGTTATAGGAAGGGGGCAGGAATGAGCCAGTAAAGAAGGCTCAGGGTTCTACTCAGGTACTTTTCTGTAGGAAGTGAGTATGCTGCATGGCAGAACAGCACAAAGGCAGAATTAGACAATAACTACACTAGGATGGCCTCTATATTTATTCATTTCTTCATTCTTTAGTCAATAAATATTTATTGGTACCTAGTGTGTACCAGACACTCTATTGAGTCCTGGGAAAGTATAAGTGAACAAGGTGGAACTTTTGAACAACTTTGACGGTTTGGTATGATGTGTCCCCAAAGACTCATGTGATATGGCTTGATCTCCAATGCAGTGGTGTTCATAGGTAGGGCTTTTGGGAAGTAATTGAATTATAAAGGCTCTGACCTCATCAGTGGATTAATCCATTTATAATCAAATGGACTACTGGGACATGGTGAAAACTGTGGGCAGGAGGGGTAGGAGTCAAGGAAATAGGTCACTGGAGGTTTTTCTTTGGAGAATATATCTTGTCCTGGGGCCCTTCCACACTGCCCACCCACTTCCTACCTTCCATGAGCTCAGCGAGTTTCCTCTGCCATGCCCTTCCACCATGATATTCTGCCTCACCTCAGGCCCAAAGGAATGGAGCCAGTCAAATATGGACTGAAACTATGAGCTAAAATAAATCTTTCCTCCTTTTAGTTGCTATCATCATGTGTTTTGTTCACAGCAATGAAAAACTGGCTAATACAACAGCTTTCTTTCTCTATCGTCCCCTATGTGCTATCATTGAGAACTGTTAAATAAAGTGTCTCTGAGGAGACTGCTAGTGGTATTTCCCCTTTTGGTAGCCTTGGAGGTCAGGTTCATAGATTTTTGTTTGTTTTGGAATAATGATGCATATTGTGATAAACTGTTATGTTTGCTTTGTTTGAATTTATAGTTGGACAGGCATGGCCAATATTAATACATGACATTTTTATTGTGTTAATTTAAAAATATATTAATAAGCAGCTGAGTATGACTAATAAAGAGTCCAAACTGCTCCTTGAATGGCCCATCAAAAACCTGGCCAAATGAGGTCATCACTTTGAGAAGACTTTGAAGGAATGGATTAAGAGGGATTAGATTTAACAGAGCATGTCCATGGACCCATTGCCCAATGATGACTTGAAAGGGTTGTATTTTTGTGTCTTTCCTTCTTCCCAATTCCTGACAGTATTGTGATTTAGATAAGGGTGAAGGATATGGTAATAAAACCTGTGCTGTGGAATTGTATTGGCTAGCTCTATAAAGCAACAAATGATGCTGTGGTGACCCTATGCACACACAGCTAAGGTCAGACATTTGAAACCTGCTGCTTCAGAAGGGCATAGAAACTACCAAGCTAATGGAAAAACATGGTAAAATCGCATTTCCTTTAGGTCCTGTCTCACATAGCTATCTAAGCAGGGTTGCATAATGGCTTTTGCATGATCTAAGAATCATCAAGCCTCTACTACATAAAATTTTTTAAAAGATTCTATTTTTTTATTGTTGGTAAAAAAGCAAAGATATTAACAATACATATTTCAATATTTTCTTCTACCTAAAATTAACTCTTTTTTTCCTCCTGGTTTTAAAGGAAATTAGAACATATTTTATAGACTTCTTAAACTACTGTGACTCTTAGGCCATCTCCCCAATGTATATGATAAATAAGATGTCCCTGCTTCTGGGTCAATGCTGCCTCATATTCCTGTATTAACTTTTGCCATCTTATCTCACTTTTTTTTTGTTTGTTTTTGTGAAAACTCGAACTTTAGAATAATTTTGGCAGCAAAATGATGCTCACAAGGTTCTGAGTTGAAAAGATTGCTACCCATCTCATGTTTTCCCCTGTTCTCTCCCATCTCATCTTGTATACCACTATACTGCAATCAGACACAAAGATTTTTTCTTTTTGCACTTATAGTAGTGGAAACCTTAGAAATAGATGTCAACTGCTCCAGGCATATTAAGTAAATATATATCCTTTGCTTTTGATTTTTCACTGGATAGAACAAATCTTTGTTATTTAAGGTGCTTTATGTCAAGACTCAGCTTAAACAGCATTATCAAAATGAAAAGAAAAAGTGATCCCTTTTAACAATGATGTAGAGATACAAAGTGGCTGAGGTATATAGAGGAGAGGAGGACACAGAAGAAAAAAAGAGAAACAGACACAGACAACAAGAGACAGAAAATAAAGAAATAATAGCATTGAAAGAAGTCTAAAAGGAAAGTATGTAGAGTTAAACAAGAAAAATCATGTTTTGGTTGAAAAATCATGTGTTGGTCAGCTTTTTGTCCCTACGAGAAATACCTGAGATAAATCAACTTAAAGGGAAGAATAGTATATTTTGACTCATGGCTTCATTCCATACTTTATTGTAAGGCAGTACATGATGTTGGGGAGCACATGGAAGAAGGGAAGCAAAGATAGAGGAAGGACTAGGGTCTCAATATCCCCTTCAAGGACATACCCTCAGTGACCTAACTTCCTTGCAGTAGGCCCCACCTCCTAAAGGTTGCACTCCCTCTCAACTGTGCCACAGGCTTGTGACCAGGTCTTTAGCACACAAACCTTTGGGAAACACTTAAGATCCGAACCATAACAACATGGATTTCTATCTTGTACCTCATTTTGTACCTAAAGATCACGATGCTACTACCTCTATTCAAGCAATATCCCCAGAGTCATATTTCCACTGAAGTTTTGATTTTCACTAGCAATCATCAGACAGATACTCTAGGAAGAAAGGAATTGCTCACTTACTGTTACCACTTGACAAACTATCCCAAAATTTAAAGATTCAGGACAAACATTGTATTTTGTTCACAGCATCCATGGATGAGGAATTTGGTCAGGGTACTGCAAGGACGGCTTGTCTGGGTTCCATGTTGTCTGATGTATCACCTAGAGGGCATCATATCTGGAGAAGATTGACAGGCAGGAATTGGAATCATTTTAGGACAATTTCTCAGTGGTTGATGTCAGCTACTGGCTAAGCCTCACTTGTGGCTCTTGAATAATCTATGTATGTGTATTTTCATGTGATGTGAGCTTCCTTTACTCACAGTATGGAAGTTTCAGGGTAGCAGGATTTCTTATATGGCAGCACAGAGTGCCAATAGGGACTATTGCAAGGAAACCAGATGAATTGTGTGTGGCTTCTTCTTACCTAGCCACAGAAATGTTATGGCACCAATTCTGCCATAGTCTATAGATCTCAGCAGAAACATTATGTCAAATTTAAGAGGAAGTATTAGTCTCACCCTTTAATAAACAGAGGATGAATGAATTTATGGACATGTTTTAAACCACTGCAGGTTTTGACTAATTCTTCAATCCATTTTTTTTCTCTCTATTGATAGTCCATTAAGTTCAAAAGTCCTACTTAGACTTTTCTAAGGCAACAAACCTGGCATGATGTACTTTCTTACAAAGACAAAGATCTAATATTCTATCAAGGGACTCCCAGCTTAAGGAAAATATGCACCCCAGTTCTGGGCTATTATTAAGCAACTACCCTCACATGATTAAAGCATTTATTGTATCATGCTATAGAAACGTGGCCTCTAAAGTTCACTGTAGTCTAAATAATAATTCTAAAACTCTAAAAAACATTGTAATACCTGGGTACATAATCGAGAATCCTGGGATAAAGCTATGAACTCAGCAGAGAATTTTAGAAACCTATAATGAAGTTACTTCAAAGAGAAGCCTGAGATGCTAATCTCAAAATTTCTTAGGATTACTTCCTTTGACTCTTCCACATTTCAAGTGCGCACAACTTGGTATATATAATTAACAAAATGGCTCCTGATCCAGTGGTAATATGTCAGCTCCTCTGAAAATCCTTATGTCTCCCGTTACTTGAGCTCCAACTCAGATTATTTTCTTTTGAATACTTATAGCACTTACTTTTTCTTAAATACTTTCAAAACCTTAATTATATACTAAATACTTGGTAGTCTCAAACTACATGAATGAGTGAATGAATATATGAATTAATTCACTGTTTTCAATGATTTCATGCTCATTACACTGGTCTCTCAAGGTATTACATTCTGCAACAGAAATTGTGTCACTTTCTCTTAATTGATTAAAATAGAAATATCTTACTTTATTATCACCCTCAAAAGCAAAAGTCTATTTAAAAGTATGGTGGTAGGTGAAACACAGACTGGAAGTTCATAAAAATGCAAATATCTCATTTGTGGCAAAAAGATTTAGGGTACAGGAGAGGTAGCCTGGAAGGAAAAGGCAATGATGGTTTCTATTGCTGTTTGACTGAGATTGGACATGAACATACTTGCTGGAAAGAGAAGTCTGTCTGAAGGAAAGAAACCACACATCCATCTAGTCTAGAATTGGGTGAAGATTTGAATGATGAAAGGACATTTGCTGTACTTCAGATTGAGGAATTAAAGCAAGGACTCCAAACCAAGATCTCCAGTTATTACCACATAAGGAAATTGGGACATGAAAAATAAAAGTGATGACTATAAGAACATATTAAGATTCTGAGATTTTTGCAATTTCTCTATTTTAGTTACTGTTATTATCCTTTGTTTTTTTTTTCTATAATGACTAACAGAAACATTTTTGAGGCTAAATGTCCCTGGCTTATGTAGTATCATCCTCATGGCCCTTTTTATAAGCCAGAGTTGGACAAAAGGTTAAAATAAAAGGTTAGGAAGTGTAGAAGCATTAAAAGCATTGAGCTTCAGGTGACTACCTAAGGATAAAGGACTAGTTTGAAACTCAATTTACCCTGGAAAAAATCTTTAAACAATAATAAAAGAAAACAAAGAACAAAGAAATACGTAAACAACAGAAAAAAACAGACTAATTTGTATTTACTTGCCTTGGAAATTTCAACAATAACCATGATTTTAGAAGAATTCTCTCTGCTCAAATGCTACACAATTAACTAGAGCTACTTAGAAGGGAGGACAAAAGTCCAGAGCAATGTGAGGTTTTTGTGTGAATTCTCATGCTTTTAACTATTTTCTTTAAGCTTGTTTTACTCTGTCAGTTGGACATGAAAGACTGTCTTCTTTCCAAATATGACCTATACTTTATAACTGGGTCTCCAAGGCCCCTGCCCTCATTAGGCCACCAATCTTAGCATCCAAGATTGGCCCTGCTGGGCAACTGAAAGGAACTATAACTTCCATTTAATCCCCCTCCCTCCATCCTCCCATTATCCAAACCCAGGAAGAAGTAGGGAAAATAGCAGTTTGTGTAAAAGGCTTGACTCTGTTACTTAATTTGGAAACATATTCAGATTAAAAAATTGGCTCTTTGAAAACAGTATATTGGCCTCTTTTAGGGACAGAAGTCTCCATTTAGCTACTAAAGGTAAATTATGCCTCTAACCATGAACCTCAGTTACATATCACTCTGTGGTTTTTGAACAGAAACATCCATATTTATTACTCTACTGGCTCAGGCTTGATCAGTTTTTCCCCCATTGAATCCTAGAGGCTTGATACCTATGATTAATCCAAACTACAATTAATTCAAACTATTATCATACAGAGGCAAGGACTGAAATATATCTATTTACTTTTAATAACAGTAAGATTTAGCTTCTCCATAAAATTTTAAGCTTCATTTTGAAAGGATGTATGTCTTCTATGTTTTGTATCTTTCACAATGTTCAGTAGAACATCTGTCGAGGGTATTTTGTTAAAGTCTAGGTTTTTGGATTTATGAAGTTCTCCAGAGCAAGATACTTTTCTTTCTTTCTTTCTTTTTTTTTTTTTTTGAGGTGTTTTAGGTTGGATCTGGATTATTTTTGGTATGTATCTCATTCAAAGAGACAGAGATGTGGAAGTTGTAAGAGGCATGCTAACACAGGGCACATTTACTCCAAGGTGATTATTAAACTGGTTTGGAGACAGAAGACAGAGGCCAGGGAAAGGCTCTAAGTAAAATGTAGGAAAACATCCCATTGACAGAGCCTCAAACTGGAAAGATAGGGTCTGTTTTTCTTTCTGTTTATCTGCAATATTAACTTATTTCTATAAAGATAAGTTTTATATATATACATGCATATATATATATGTATATGTAGTTGACATATTAAGAAATAGCCCTTGTTTAAGTGTGAAGACATCTTTAATAATCTTAATGCATTTAACTTTAATCTACATTTAAAATATTATGTAAAGTGGTAAATATGAAAAAAATGCATATATTTTTATTGTATTTGTAAATTTGTCTTTTAATATTGAACTCATATTCTCCTACTTTCCTAACTTTGATACATTGAAGAGCCTTTGCTTTATGTTCATTATTTGGCCACAATGAATAGACTGACATATATAAATATCCTATATGTGTTTCTGTACTTTCTTGTGCTATGTTTTGTGGTTGAACTAACAAGAAAAGAGGTTTGTATGTTAAAGGGTAAGTGTGTTTTGAATTTTTATAGATACTGCATTTCAAAATTCTATAATACTTTGATTTCACACTTGTCAGTCAAGTCCTTGCCCTTTTAAATTGCTGCCAGCCTCTTGAGTGCAATGTGATATCTCTTTGTTACTTTAATTTGCATTCATCTGATTAGCAGTCAGTTTGGGAGTTAGTTTTATATACTGTCACTTGAAGATAGTCTCTGAGTGGACCATCATTTTATTCTATTGCGCTTTTATTCTCATCTTGACAAATTTTCATGGTCTTATGTATATTATAGAAAAATCTTCTGTATTCTCCAGTCTACATATTTTTTAAAAACTATTATATGTCTTTTGATTTTGTCTGTGGTATCTTTTCATACCAATTTATATTCTTTATCTCCTAAAGCTTCTAGGTTTTCAATATTACTTAAGAAATTCATACTTGCCCCTAGATGTACATATTGTCTCCTAGGTTTTTGCAAAAAAGTTACTGTTTACTTTTAGAAATAACATTTTTGTACATGATAGCTAACAATCCCAGGGTTATTTATTAATAATCCATACTTACCCTGTGAAAAGAAACTCAGCATTTGACAAATTTGGTACTTATCATGTAATGGAATTGATTTTTAGATTCTCTCTTCCTCCTATGCATTTACAGATTTGTGTCATGCTGACAAAAAAAAAGGATTGCATATCAGCATTTTATAAATTGCAAAAAGTCAGTATTAAATTATTTATTTATAATTACTCTGATTATGTCTCCTTTTATTACTTATTTTGTATATGAGTGTATTGTAATCTACAAAATCCATGCTCTTACAAAAGATAATTTTTACACAAAATTTTCAGTTAAGATTGGAATTGAATAGAGCCCTGTATTAATTTTAAAGCACTAATGATTTTTAATATGCTATTTCCTATCCAAAAAGTTCATCTGTCTTTCCATTTGTTGAGAAATGTTTTATACCTTTCAATAAAATTTTATAGTTAGCTTCATGTATGCTCTAAACCTTTAAAAATATTTTTCTAAGTGTATAAAAGCACATAAGAGCATTTTATGGCAGTTACTCAATCCCCAGCAAATTTTATGGTATCTATTTTATAGGATCTAGAGCAATATGTCCACTGTGTATGCACAAGTGGGGTGTATGCGTGTGTGTGTCTGTGTTATGCTGAAAGGGTATATCCTCTTTCATTATTATCATAGTCAAATATAAATTATGGGTTTTTCCTCTCTTTCATCTATAATTAATTTAGTGTAGACTGTTTATAAATCCCACAACTCTTAACATACTCTACTCTGGGGTCAAAGACTCTATTTTATCCATCTCTGCCTACTCATAAGAACTTTATCAGTAAATAGTTCTTTTTCCCAAAGGAGTTAAATACAATCAACAGGTATTTTCTTCAAGACTAGAATATGAGCCAATGACCGACTCATAGATGGTATGCAGATTCCAGGTTTTACATAGCACACTTCTGCTAGTCTATTACACAAGATTGACCTAAAATACATGATATATCACAATTTTAGTTAAAATTTATGTATATATTATGTATATATTTGCCTGATTAATCATTTGAGAAAACACAAGTTTAGACCTCTTATTTAAAAAAGAGGTGAACAAAATTCTCAAGTCCTACTAAGGAAATATACAACAAAGCAAATGCAAATTCAAGACATAAATTCAACTAAAGCTAGTTAGTGACCAGATTCTAGTGAGCTCCCAGATGGCTATGCCAGTTAAAATCCTGCTCTGTTCTAGTAGATGTTTGCAGTCACAAAAATATACATTTTAATAACAATAGAATTGAGCCAAGTTGTACTCAAGGATTTATTATTGATCCAATAAAAACTCAGAGAAGACATGGATCCTACAATTTAAAGTTTAAATATATCAAAACTCTTTTAGAGAAGGTTGATTTATAAGTAATTAATCACAGTTTATTTATGCTATCCTGGGCTACAGAAGTTTGTGGCTCCGTTTACTGAGAAACTTATCAAGAAAGGAAAATTCATCTGGCATGATGGCCCACACCTGTAATCCTGGTGACTTGGGAGGCTGAGGCAGGAGGATTGGAAGTTCAAGGCCAGCTTCAGCAACTTATCAAGGCCCTAAGCAATTTAATGAGAACTTGTCTCAAAATAAAAAATAAAAAAGAGGCTGGGGATGTCTCTTAGGGGTTAAGCATCATTGGGTTCAATCCATGGTACTAAGAAAAAAGAAAAGGAAAAATCTGAGGGCCTGAATTTAAGTCCCTGTTTCCTTGTTTTGATACTAGTGAGCTATGGAAACTTGGACTAATTAAATTTCCAATATCTCCTTTATGAAATATTACACATTTTGAGTCAGTGTTTCTCAACCAGGGCCCCCTATTGATTGCTACATGTTGTAGGAAGCTACTGTCATCTAGTAAGTAGTTCTCTGGCTAGAAATCCTACCATGCATAGCACAGTGCCCACAACAAAAAATCATTCTGCTTAACTTGTTAATGTTGATGACAACATCCCCCACCCCCCACCCACCCCCTGCTTTTTAGGGATTTGGTGAAGATCAAATGGGATGCTGTTTATGAGGTATATTGAAGAGAGTGCCTGGCCTGTGATAAGCCACACATGGTTACTACTTTCATCTTATCTGAACTCATTCATTTTTTCCATTCAACATTTCTTGAGAACACTTTGGGCTGCTATGGGCCAGGGGCTGAAGTAGCAGAGTGCAATGGGGTTAGTGCTAAATTCTGCAAGTAAGCAAAATGTCATAGGAAAAATACTAAGGGAAATTTACTGATAACTGTTACAAGATATCTAACCATTTAAATTCAAATATTTAGTCACTCTCATGAATGTTTTCCCTTCTCTTCGTACTTTCTTCAGAATTAGCAACTCAGGTTAGCACTTGCAGTGAGCTCCATCAAATACTAAAGCAAACTGTCAATATCAGTATGAAGCTTTTGTCTTATGTTAAGTTTGATCAAACATGCTGCCATGATATGGCACTTATATAAAATGTCCTCTTAAGATGACAAATATTCCCTGATTTAGAAATTGTTTATCTAAATGACCAAAAAGGATATTAGTTGTTTGCCCTATATCCCTGACACTAGTGAGCTACTAGATGGATAACGGAGATGCTGCCTTGTGTAACGTGAGCTCTATTTGGTTTGCACCAGGACTTTTTGGTTAATGAACAAACCTGAATTACTTAACAAAGGGAAAGATAGTTTAGTTAAAGATTACTATTAAATCAGCTTGTCGTTACACATGAACAATTTAAAAGCACCAACTCTAAGTTTGAAGATTCTGTCCAAGTGTCGTGCAAGGCTAGCAACATTATCATTACCTGGGAACTGAGAAATGCAGAATCTCAGACTCCAACCCAGCCTGAACTGGGAACTCTGGGGGTGGACCCAGTGATGAATGCTTTACCACAGCACTCCGGGTGATCCTGTTGCGCAAAAAGTTTAGAAATTGCTTTATTAAACAAGTCAAACAAAACAGACAAACAGAAGAAGAAGCTGCCTTCTACTGACTCCTCACTGTGAATATATTTATATAGATTTATTTTTTATTCCTCAAGAATGATGCAACCTAGATTTACTTTTGCAGAGGGATGTTTTGTCTTGACTGAGAAAAACTAAGCATTGATTTATCTGAATTCTCAGCTTCAGTTAGATTTGCAGTTTACGTGTGGTAAGAAGGAAGTGCTCAAACTTGGCTACCACCACTGAAAACTTTTTATTTCTCTAAAACATAGGTAGGACCATCTGGTATGTGGGGAAAAGAAAGAAATCTGAATTTAAATAAAGTTTTTACCACTTAGCTAACTGACCTTGAGCATATTAGATTACCTCAGTCATTCTCAATTTCCTAATCTATTAAAATAAAATTTTAATAGATCTCATAGGATTTATTTAATTTATTTTTTAAACAGCAAGATACATTTTAATTTACAGTACACATATGGAGCACAATTTTTCAATTCTCTGGTTGTACACAAGGTACAGTAACACCTTTTGTGTTTTCATACACGTACCCTAGGGTGATGATGTCCACTTCACTCCACAATCTTTCCTCCCCCCAGGCCCCCTCTTCCCCTCCCTGCCCTTTGCCCTATCCAAAGTTCCAACATTTCTCTCATGCTCCCCAGCCCCACCCTTCACAGGATTTTAATAGCATATAAAATTATATACATGTATATATATCTTGGTATATTTCTAAAGTGATAAAACTCTCAAGAAGAATAGATATTTGTGGCCATTTGAAATATTTTTCTATCTCTGTGAATCTTATCTCCTCAAGGAAACCATTATCAAAAGGTGGATTCATGAAAGCAGGTTCAGAAAATTGGGGGTGAGGGCTAGGGGGGAGTTTTTTATGGTTTTGACTAAGATCACTAATGCATATAACTCAAGCACTGTCCTGAGTGCTTTCCATCTATTTCTCTCAATAGTACTATGAGGAAAACCCTACTATTTTCTCTGGCTTATGCATGAGGGACTAAGACATGCAGAGTTTACTGGTTTGAAGTTGCTCAGTGAATGAGTGGCAGATATAGATAGGAATGAGACAAAGGAGACCAGAGCCTTCCCTTTCAGCTGCTGTGCTGAGAATGCAGCTCCTTGGTTCAAGCATCACAAATGAGTTGTCTTTCTGAGACCACTGACTACCTTGGGCTTAGAGTTTCTTCACTCCTCTGCTTCTTCCTCAAGCAAACAACCTGCTCCCATGTTCTGGAAGGGTACCAGCCAGGGCTTATGTCCAGGAGCTGTGTATACAGTCATTCTGCTCTGTGGTGGCAATGCAGACTCCTGCTCCTGTCTCAGCCCAGATAAAGATAAATGAAGGCCAAAGCAGGAAAATGTTTGAATTCAACTTTTTTTTGAGGGGTGAGGGGAAGATTGATAGAGAAGGGCTTAGTTCTGGATGTGGTAAGTTTCTATGAACTGGGAGACACCACAGGTGTCATCTCTCAGCTGTATATGCAGGGCTGGAGTTTATAATTGAACACTGAGATAGAAATTTAATGCAGATTCAGCGTCTTGGTTGGGGTATTTGGACTTTGATTCAGAACTAAGTCACAACAGAGCTAACCCTTCCAACTGTTTGTGTTCTTAAAGCAGGGCTTATTTCTTGGATATTTTAGGCAATACTTTTGTGCTAAATATTTATGTTTGTGGGTCATAGATAATGGTTCTAAAACCAACAGAAAGGAAGAGGGAAAGGGAGAGGGAGAAGAAGGTGGGGAAGGGAGGGAGAAAGGAGATGAGAAGAGAGGAAAGAGAGATATTCCACTTAAACCATTCATATTTTTATTGTTCTTTTGCCTTTAAAAATATTTTTATTGATTTTTTTTGAGTGAAATAAGTCAGGCAAAGACAGCTACTATATTTTCTCATTCATCTGAGGAATATTAAAGGTTGATATCATAGAAATTTAGAGCAGAAGAGTAGCTACCAGAGACTGGGGAGTGTGTGAGAAAGGAGAGACCAGTCAACAGATTTCCCACTACTATTTGGGAGGAGGAATGAGTTCAGGTGTTCCATGACACAGAAAAGTGGGTATAGTTAGCAATAATGCATCATATATCTGAATCAGCTATGATTGAAAATGTTGCTATGGCCAAACCATTGTGACAGGGCACAATCTGAGGGAGGGAGGAGTGATTATAATTAGAAAAACAATGGAATCAGTGAGAAACAGAAGCTCACCACTGGAGTGTTAATGGTTGAATTTGCTAGAGGAGCAGGAAGCATGGGCCACCTCTCTGGCAGTGAAATTCATGGGTATAACTTCTACCATTTGCAAAACTCTGCTCTAGTTATATAAAAGAATTCATATAAGGCAACAAGCATCTGATCACTGAACTATTGGCAGCAAGGGGCATTAGAGACAAGATGTCTTATTCATTCAGTAAATACCCATTGGTTATGTTATAAGCACTTGTCTAAGCGCTGGGGATACAGCAGTGAACAAAACTAACCAAATCCCGGTCCAGAGAACAGAGATTCTTAATGTCCAACAAAGGAATCACGTAGCTGTTAAAATAAGATGGAATTCACTCTTTGCTAGTTTTATACAATATAGTATCAGAAATATATTTCAGCATGTTTTCTTTAACTGCAGTAGTTACACACTTAGGGAAAATTCATATTGAGTAATTTGTTCTTCAACAATTTGTGACAATTATTGGGAGGGATAGAAAAATGTTGAGATGGGATAAGACAGAAAAACTCAGAATTGTGTGCATGGACAATTTCTTGCTGTCATGATCTGTGTTGTTCCTAAAATGTCATTCCCAAGATACTACATTGTCTTCCTCTTGTAAAATTTCCATATGCGCTTAAACCAGTGCACACCCAATGAACAATACAAGCATTCATATTCAAGCAAATGTGGTGCTTAAAAAATCTCTTCTTTCTCTCTTATGCTGATAAATGACTTTGGAAAAATTATTAGTAAGGATGAAATTTGAGGACTGATGATTGGGAATCATCATGTGCTTTTTCCTTATTATGTTGGAAAACTTTGTTTATCCACAGCATAATGGGGCCAGGATATTTGTAATTACCTACTCATTCATTTAATCAAAGAATGTTGACTAACTCTCTGTTTGCCAGGTTCTGGCTTACATGCAAGTATAATTCCTGAACAAGGTGTTACCTGGAGCACTTACAATTTTAGTGAAGATGAGCAAGGTTTTGAATAATTATAAAAATTAAAACATGATTGGAAAGGGTTGAATTAGTTTCCTAGGACTGCCAAAACAAAGTACCATAACTGATGACTTAAAACAAGAGAAATGTATTCTCTCACAGTTTAGGGAACCAGAAGCATGAAGTAGGCAATGCCATGCTTCCTCTGAAAAGCCAGAGAATAACCCTTCCTTTCCTCTTCCTAGCTTCTAGCAGCTCCTGGTAATTCTTGGAATTGATTAGCTTATAGGTGCATCACTTCAATCCTTGCTTACATTTTAACATGGCCTTCTTGTGAATCTATTCTTATAAGGATACCCTTCAGTGGATTTAAGGTTCTATCCTAATACAGTAGGACCTTATCTTTTTTTTTTTTTTTTTT
>PVHX01031212.1:0-15081 GCA_004024805.1 Geosciurus inauris | reverse complement strand
TTGGTACCGGGGATTGAACTCAGGGGCACTTGACCCCTGAGCCACATCCCCAGCCCTATTTTGTGTTTTATGTAGAGACAGGGTCTCACTGAGTTGCTTAGTGCCTCGCCATTGCTGAGGCTGGCTTTGAACTCGCGATTCTCCTGTCTCAGCCTCCCTAAGTGCTGGGATTACAAGCGTGAGCCACCGCGCCCGGCTATTGTCTCTTTCTTATTGATTATAAAAATGCTTTACACATGAAGGACATCATCAAAGAAATCTTTTGCTTGTCATAATTAACTGGCAAATATTTTTTCCTTGTTTATGTTTTATTTATTTTTTCATTTCTAAAATTTTTTTGGCAATAGTTATTAATAGTTCCTTTATGGAGTCTGGTTTCTTACCTAGGTTTTTGTGTGTGTGTGGTGCTAGGAATGGAACCCAGGGTCTCAGGCATGCTAGGTGAGTGCCTAGTTGCATTTTTAATAGTACAAATATAGTGAATAATACAAATAGTGACCATGAAGGTCCATAACCCACATATTGAGCTTTGGGAGAGAAGGTATTTGCCATTTACGGTTTACAGCCCAAAAGCAAGATGTTCAGGGACAGTTGGCTCAGAGATATGGAAGTTTGGACTTCAATGCCTGAGGGGAAGGTGTAGACAAGAGATGGCATGGTTTGGTGGAGAGAAGTCTTGTACCTTGGTGCCCCTGATGACTGCCCTGCCTCCTGTGACCTCAGTTTCTCTGAATGCAAAATGAGGTTAATGTAAATGAACTAACTCCAAGGTCATATTTTGTTTTAACATTGCACAGTGTGACCTTGGACTGGTTGCTGCCACTCTTGAACCTAATCCCTTCCATAAAAGGAAGAGGTAGTTGAGTCTGGTGTCCTGTCGACTGTAATCTCAATGGCTTGAAAGGCTGAGGCAGTAGGATTGCAAGTTCAAAGCCAGCCTCAGCAATTTAGCAAGGCCCTAAGCAACTTAGTGAGACCCTTTCTCAAAATGAAAAATAAAAGGGGCTTCTGGATTCAATTCTTGATGCCCATGTCCCCACAGTGCCCCCCTAAAAAAATGAGACAGTAAGAAGTGGAGAACTCAAGACACCACAGCTGAGCTTCCTGATTTTCAGGAAGCTGAAAAAGGGGAGTAGTCAAGAATTCCAGTGCATCAGAGGGGAGTAGTCAAGAATTCCAGTGCTCAGGCCCCCTCCAGTTAAATTAGACGCTCTGGGGATGGGGCCTCAGTTGCCTTTGGCACCCCTAGCTATCATCAGGCTCATGGTGTCCGAGGTGGAACCTGAGATTCTGCATTCCCAGCAAGCCCCAGGTGAGTCTGAGGCTGCATGCTCAGGACCACCCTGAGAGAAGGGAGAACACAGGTACAGACTTACACAGAACACAGACCCCCTCGACCTCCTAAACCAACAGCAGCAGTTTAACAAAATTCCCAGGCGATTCCATGTATCATTCTTGTCAACAAGGCTCACTCAGGTGACCAAATCTGGCAGGACAATGAGGCTCAGGGATCTCTTTCCCAGGCATGAGCCCCTAGTCTGATTTTCCAAAGTACTTCTGTGCTGCTCTAAGAAACATACTCATTTTCAAAAGCAGGGCTTCAGAGGTTAAACTTGTATTTGCTTTTTGATCATTCAGTGAATTGTACACTTATGGAAAAGGCACAGGATCAGGTCATCTCATTCCAGAACCCCCCAAAGATGGGTAGCCTTGACATAGCTGTCCTTTGCCATACAGGCTGCACACACTGAGACCATGTTTGGGGGTCAAGAAAATAATGTTTTTTTTTCTTTCTAACATGGAAGGAAGGAGGTAAAATGATCCATTTCTGCTACTACATAGTGCCCCCAGGGACTGTGGATATTTGAAGCAGATCTTGGGTAAACCTCACTTTCCTTATCCGTGTAATGGAGCTAGCAATGCCTCCTTCTCCAGGCTGTTCAGTTTAAGATCAAATCAAATCAAAGTCGCTAGCCTGGCACATAGTAGGTGCTCAAGGCATTCTAATCCGGCCCTTGTTGGGTGGCTTACCATGAAACAGGTCATGGCCAGATCTTGGTGCCAGGGTAATCTGTAGTGTTTAGTGGGGTCAGATGGACCCTGTCTGCCCCTCACTGGTGCCAGAACTTCGATGCGTCATTTCATCTCCTTGCACCTCAGTTTGCTCGTCTGTTCGCTCAGATGGCTGAGCCACTTTGGCAGGGTTGTCCTAAGGATTAAATGAGGTTGGGAGTGAGGCTGGCAGGCTCTGCCAGCACCAGAGTCAAGGCCTCAGTTGGCCTGAGCTCAGGCTTTGGGTAGCCAGCTCCCTCTGGCCTTCAGGGACCCCTGGCTTCAGGGAACAGAGTCCCCTTTGACTCCGCTGGCCACAGTGGTCATTACTCCAGAATCACTGAGCACTGCAGAGCAGTTGTCCCCTGCAGACCCAGCTTGTTTCTTGGCTGCGGTCCTGTGGCCATTTAGGTTTAAGCTGGTGAGTAGGGCGGATGGCTCCGGTGTAGCGGGGGTCCTGCAGTGTGCTAAAACTAGGCGATGGGGGCTGGAGAGGGGGCTCCAGGCCTGTCTCCATGGTCAGAGGCCAGATCCTGCTCTTAACTTCCAGAGCCTGGAAGGGCAGTTTGGGTCCAGTGGATCTTCACACCATCCCTGACATGGCTGGGATTGCCATTCCCATGTTATGGTTGGGGAAACTGAGGTCCCTAGGTCTGGAGACCAGGAGGGCACATGGGAAGACAGAAGTCCCACCTGATCTGGTCCTGCTGAAGGCTCAACCTGTTTCCTGGGAAAGCCTTCATCTCCAGAAGACTCCCATTTAAGTAGGGCGATCAGGCCTTAGAAGGGCTACTATGTGCCCACACAGGTTTCCTGGGCATCTGACTCATGCCTGACCCCATGCCTATACCAAAGGAGCAGGGAAGACAAGTCATAGTCCTGCATAGACATGGGTTCGAATCCCAGCTGCCAGTCAGCTATAGCGCCACTCTGGGCCTGGGTTTCTTTATCAGTAAGATAAAACCAGAGGAGATTAGATACAATATTGTGTATAAAAGTGGTTTTAAAACTGAAGAGATGTATGCAAGTGAGCCAAAGCTGAAGACTCTGTGAATGCAGCAGAAAAAGCACAGAAGGGTGGTGGGTTCCAGGGAGTCTCACGAGTGTGGAGATGGAGGTGGTTTGTAGATGGAGGAGAGGTACTTGTAGTCAGAAGGCCAGAAGGTATAGTGACTTGTTTGGTCCTTTCTGCTCATTTCTTAGAGTGGGAGAAGGAGGCCTAGAGAAGGGTTTTGCCCAAAGACCATTTCAAAAGCCAAAGCCAGCCCAGCTACCAACAGGAGTTGAGGCTTCTGTGAAATCCTGGGCCCCATTTCACCCTCTGTTAGTTGCACAGGGCTGCTGGGAGCACTTTGCTTTTGGAGCACATGTGCATCATTTGCCCAGTGTGGCCCCGGTGTCTTATGGGGTGACCCAGGCCTGGTCAGGTGGTCTGGCAGCTCTTGAAGTGCCAGAGTGCACTTCATCCTCTGAGGACGGATGCTTCACTTCCCATGTGGTCCTGGATCTGAACCCAGGACCAGGCTTAGGTCAGACTAGACTAACAGATAAGAGATCCAGTAAGGGAGTCCTCCCGGTGTGGGGCCAGGGAACTCTAAGGGAGGGAGTGGGCTTTGGAGAAGATGGCAGCTTTGTCTTCCCTAACTCTGTTGTGGACAAAGTGGTCCTGGGTCACTCAAAGCTGAGAATCCATGGGCCTGGTCCACAGACATTCCAATCCTAGGGTGTGACCTGAGGCGAGAGAGAGATGCCAGGCCTGGGGGGCAGAGGGGAAGAGGAGGAGGAAGGGGAGGAGGCAGGGCACCCTTGCCAGTCAGGAAATGTCTGCCGACTGGCATCAAGCATTGAGCTAGTAAGCTTCCTGCGGGCGGTACACACAGCCCAGTGACCTCACCCCTCAGGCATCCCGGGACAGCCCCCCATTCCAAATAGGCCATCCCATTGTCCCCTGGAAAGGCAAAGGGTGGCAGTTTTGACCTTTCAGCATCCAAACAACATTCATTCATTCAACAATATTTACAGAGCACCCACTTTGTGCAGGCACCATGCCAGGTACCAGCACACAGCGGGAAGCTGGGCAGCTCAGGGGCTGACGGGTCTGCATGTCCCTGCTGGACCCCTGGGGTAGGGTTGTGCAAATCTCCTTTGCTGTTGTTCTGGCTGGGACACTGAGGTCCTCATTGATGAGGGAGAATCCTTAGAGTGGGTAACCCCCTGGGGTAGGTGTGGGATAACCCACACGCATGGATTAGGCCCCACTCATGCCAAGCACCGCAATGAGGCCCTCCATCTGTTGCCTTGGTTAAGTTTTCCAATAGCCAATAAGTGTCATAGTCCTTATTTACTGAGATGGTCACTGCATCTCAGGTGAATGAGCTGGCTCCAGGTCACACAGTTCATGAGAGTCTTGGCCCAGATTCAGACCCGGGTCTTTCCTGGGCACCAGGGCCTCGGATACTAAAACTAGTACGACTGAGCCCCTGATTTCATTTTGGATCCTTTGCTTGAAATCTCGTATTGACCAGTGGCTTTGGACAAGTCATCTCACTCTTCTGAAGTAGGTTTTCCCATCTGTAATATAGGACTTCACAGTGTTCGATTAAAAAATATTGCCATGCAAGATAAAAGGGACAATGTGTGTGAAGACCTCTCCCACTGGCAAGAGGTTTTAAGAAACCTTATTGAGGGGGCTTCATTTCCCCAAATTCTCTGGCCAGACAGAACCTGGAGATGACACTGAGTCTACTCCCTAGTCCCCAGGCCTAATCTTTTTTTTTTTTTTTAAAGACTTTTTTTTTTTAGTTGTAGATGAACACAATGTCTTTATTTTATTGCTTTGCATGTGGTGCTGAGGATCGAACTCAGGGCCTCACGCATGCGAGGCAAGCACTCTACCCGCTGAGCTACAATCCCAGCCCCCCCAGGCCTAATCTTTTTAGATCACCAGCAAGGATTAATAGAGTGCCTGCCATTTTGCTATGAAGAATGAGCAGAAACAGATGAGGAACAAGACATTCTCTTCCTTTCCTCCTTCAGGCACTTTAGGATCACTGAGATCTTACTTTACTTAGGAAGTAACTAGACTGGCACAGACCACCATAATGACCACCCATCTCTTTGTAAGATATCTCCTGGATATCTCATGACTTCACTCATTTTATCCAGATGATTGACGGTTTCCACAGTCACACGTTAGGGCCAGAGCCTTCCAGTCCCATGGGTTCTGCTCATTTTGCCATGGGAAGTAATTTTCCCCCCTTTTAATCCAGGGATTGATTCTCTTCTGGAAAGTGGAATCTGTCCATCCATCATCTAGAGGGTGTCTCCAGGCCATCCACTGAAGGCTGGACAGGGCAGGGGTGTGGGAGCTGCAGCTAGCAGGGCAGATGTGGTGCAGGAGTCTCTTGTGGTGGAGGGCACAGGAGAGAGGTGAACACCTCAGAGGTTCTTATTCTAGTGGCTTCTATTTCACCCGCCTGAAGGCTTTTGCAGAAGTTCTGTACATCAGTGAAACGCAAAGCCTTCTCCTTTTCTCTGATGGGGAGCCCCCCTCCTAGGAGTTGGGGTTGCCAGCAAAGGCTTATATCTCCACCATTTACTAACTTGGGAGCCTTAGGTAAATCTGTCCAAGAGTCTGGTCATCTGTAACATGGGGATGACATCAGCCATTCACAGAGCTATTCTGAGGGTAAAATGTGTCTGTTTGATGCAGGTCAATGCAGTGAAACCTTTTGAGGTTCTAATGTGTGCAGGTACCATGCTAGGTAGGCACTGAGTAGAATCAAGCAGATCATGAATTAGACATTAATTCTACCTTAAGAAACTCACAATTGAATGTAGTTGAATGAAAGGAATTAATGATAATGTGAATAATATCTCCATGACCCCCAGCCTCATGAGTACCTCGCACACACTAGGTGCTCAATACCTGTTGATTGAATGCAACGGAAGTACAAACTTCGGTAAGGAGGCAGGCCCAGAGCAGTGAGATGGTTTCCCAGAAGAGGGTTCACTTGTACTGGGCTTTGCTGACTGCTTAGGAGTCCTCTGGCCCTTCCATTTGTCTACTGATCCTCCATCAAGGCCGATGAAGACCCGAGCAGGGCAAGGCCCCGGCTTCTCCTTCCCTTCTGTCTACCCAGCCCTCATTCGAACTCTGAGGAGTCTCCGGATGTGAAGAGGAAGTGGCCTGGCTGCGGAAGGCAGGCTCATTTCCAGTGTGGGGCCGGGCGGCCAGCCCCGGGTCCTGTTTACACAGCCAGGCGGACAGGCCGGCAGAACTTGGCGGCAAACGGGCTTCTGCCTCTGAGAACAGAAGGGGCTGGCAGAGCCCAGTCAGGCCAGGCGTGGGGAGGCCTGTGCCAAGGGGAAAGTCGAATCTAAAGAGTGTTTCCTCCCAGCCAGGCGGCCCCAGACTTTTGTCTCCAGTCTGTGAGCAGTTCCTCCAGTGATTCATAATCAGCGGGAATTTATAAATAAACCCCACCTCAGCCTCACACCGCAGCCTGGTCGGGACCTGGGCAGGGGTGGGGTGGGGGACTGGGAGACAGAGAGGCTGAGGAGAGGACCTGGGTGACGCTGCTGCAGGGCAGGGGCCCTCCTGACTTTCCACGAGGGGATGGTGGGGGTGTTGCCAGCAGCCACTTTTCCTACCAGGGGACCCAGGAGCTGGACCACCAGTCTAGAGCAAAGAACTTGAGAGACCTGAATTTTTCTTCTGCTCCCAGGAGGATGGTGGAGGAAACTAGGAAGAATTTTGAAACAACTGAGGCTTTCAAACAACAACTCCAACAACAGCAACTACTTCCCCCACCTCCTGGTACTGGGGATTGAACTCAGGGTCACTCGACCACTGAGCCACATCCCCAGCCCTTTTTTGTATTTTATTTAGAGACAGGGTCTCACTGAATTGCTTAGGGCCTCCCTAAGTTGCCAAGGCTGGCTTTGAACTCGCGATCCTCCTGCCTCCCCAGCTGCTGGGATTATAGGTGTGCACCACCACACCTGGCTCAAACACTTTTGTTGATAAAACTTAAAACTCAAAGAAACGTTGCAATAATAGAACAGAGAATTTGCATATACCCTGTAATCAGAATCATCAGGTGCTTACATTTATCCCATTGTCCTTCATTGTCCACCCCCCTCTGTTTTTTTTTTTTTCTTCTGAAAGTGGGCTTCAAGCATCCAGTCCCTCTGCCCTTTCTGGAACAGCAATATCAAAATTCCTGACTGACTACTCAGTGTATTTCAGGGCGAGGTGTTTCAGTTCTCTAAATCTGATGCATGTCCTCTTTTCTGAAATGGTGCGAAAAGGGCCCTTTACCACAGTGAGGATAAGAAGAGGCAACAATGGGGAATATCTGCTGTAACAGACAGGACAAACACAGCTCATCTACAAAGCAACTTGTACACAGTATGTCATCTGATCTTTGTAATGGTTCTTTCTTTCTTTTTTGTAATGTAGTGTAGCTACTACCCAGGGCCTTGCACATGTTAGGCAAGTGATCTACCACTGAACTATACCCCCAGACCTAATTTTCTTTTTCTAATGAAGAAATTGAGGCTCAGAGATGGTGTGTAATTGGCAGAAAATCACACACCAGGTAAACTAAAACACTAGACTTTGTTGTACACAGCACTGAATTAATTCTGGGCCTGTCATCTTCCCAACTTGCTGTGTGATCTCAATTGAAGGCTAGAATTCCCAAGGCCTCAGATCCCCATTGTGATATGAGGACAGGGATCCCATGGGACATGAGGAGCTTACATGACAGCCACCCTTCAGATCCTTTGTGATAGGGAGTTGAGCCCTTTCTATGTCAGGATCACAGTGGTAGCTGTTCCAGTAGTCAAGCCAGCTTCCTCTGAATTCTTTCAGCCGCTTCAGGATCCCAGCTCAAAAATCTCTTGCAGGTTGTTTCTGGAAGCTCTGGGAAATCTGACCAAAAGGCCCCAGCCTCACAGCCTCTGGAGTGCAGTGATGGGTCCCAGCCACCAGGTGGCGCCATGCAGATTGCGGTGCTCTCATGAAAGCCAGCATAGTTCTACTGTGTTTCAGAGCAGCTGCGGTCCCCTGATCATGTCTACCTGGCTGTCCAGCTAGTCTAGGGTCACAGCCAGGGAAACAGAGCCTGAAAGGGCTAGTCGCCTGCCTGTTGCATGACCTTTACTTTGCGCTTACCAGGGGTTATCCAAGTGACATTTGCTTGGCCTTTGCACGGTACAGTGACAGAGTTGCTGGGCTTCCTGTCCTCGGTTTCCACACTTGCAGGAAGGTGTGAGTCCTTCCTGCCTGGCTTTCTGCATGATGTCTGGCTGCCTCAGTTTCTGTGTCTGTGGAACTAATGTAAAGGTGTGAGCCTGTGAGGACACAGCAGCCCAAGTCCCAGCACCGTGTGAGATGTGACACCTATGGTCTGGCTCTGGGTCTATCTTCTGCTCCCAGCATAGCCTCTGGACAGCAGCACAGGCCCTTGGAACAGGAAGCCCTAAGGCCCTTCTCACCTCCCCAACCCCCATCATTCCTCTTAGGGAGGAACTTGAGGTCCAGCTGGCTAGAGACTTGCCTAAGATCTCACAGCCGCACCTGACTCACCAGAACCCAGCCCTGTTACCCTGGAGATGGCAGTCATGGACTCTTCTCTCACTTCTGCTCAGAGGCCCAGCAAAGCCCCTAGGAAAGGGCTGGTGCAACTGGGGCCGGAGTGGGCACTGGCAGCAGTGAGCTGGACCACCACGAGGCAAAACGGTCCCTGCCCAAGGAAGCCCCTCCTGCTGAGGGACAGTCAGCACTCCCCTCACCAAAGGTCTCTCATGGAAAAGCCCCTCAGGGCTTACCTGCCAAGTCCCTGGGGGAACATTTTTAAAGGGTTAGAAATTTTCCAGGGAATGCGTTGCATTTTTATTCATAGAGATATTCATGCTTTTATTTATGAAATAAAAAGGCTTCTGTTCTGTTAATTAGTGGGTTTGTATAAACCCTCTCCCCAGTTCAGGATGTGGGGGTGGGGGAGAAGCCAATACAAATATTAAAATATGGAATTTCAGATACACTGGGCAGGACCAGCCTTCCAGCCTGAGGAGGAGGGACTCATTACCCTAAGTTAGTAACTGTCCAGGCTCCCAGGCTGGTAGCGTGCATGTTTTGGGAAGATCATGCTAGTAACTTGAACTTACTCATATTCATATCCATATCCAACTGTGACTGGCTTTTCCTCCAGTTTGAGCAGGGAGAGAGGGAGCAGGGCCCTGAGGGTGTTGGGGGCAGGGGACAGGGGGCTGTACACAAAGACTGAGGAAATTGCTTGCCATCAGAAGGAAATGGAAGATTCACTGTTGCTTCCAAGGTAGACCTGGGTGATGGGGGTACAGAAAATTCAGTTCCCATGAGCCAGTGCTTGTAACGTGGGGAAGAAGGGGCATACCTGCACCCCAGAATTCCCCAGAAGCAGGATTGGCCTAGGGGCCCAGCCTCCTCCCTCTCCTGCAGAGCCCCAAGCTGTCCTGGGGTGTCCCCATTTCTCTCCTAGCCAACTGAGGCTCAGAGAGAGGGAAGGACTCACTCAGAAGCAGTCACTGTGCTGGTGCCTGAAAGGCCAAACAAACCAAGGTCCCCAGTCAGTTGCTTTTTATTCACATTCTTCCTGAAACTAGACCTAAGCCTACTGGATCCCTGACTTTGTTACCTGGTAAAGCTACTGACCCTCTCTGAGCTCACTGTAAGGTCAGATCAGCCTAAAGACCATGACCACTAGCTGAAGGGGTAAAAGCACGACTTTATTGGGGTCCGCTCTCCAGCGAGGTTCACGGGTCCATCAGTGTGTGTGTGTGGGAAGTCGTGCCCAAGACTGGGAGAGGCCATTTTTATGGGTAAGTTGAGGTGGGGATTCTCATGAAGAGGCCTCTCTTCTTGGTTGGCTGCGGCCCAGTGACAGGCATGGGCCGATTTCAGAGGTCAGCATGTTCATTGATGATTGGTTGACGTCAGAGCGGTGAGTGCAAAAAGTGTTGGTGCATGCGTATGTTCAGATGCTCAGCGGCCCCTTGTCTAGCCGCCATCTCTCGACCCAACACTCACTTTTCCTCATCTGTAAAATGGGGATAATAGTGTCCATATCCTGGGGTTGTTGATAGGATTTGAAACTGTATGAAAGGCCTGGCACATAGTAGGTATTCAATAAATGGTAGCTGTATTACAGAGGAGCCAAATCTTACTTGGGCACTGTGTTTTAAAAAAAAATAATTGTGTGCGTGTGAGAAAATCAGGAAAGGAAACTAATTGCTATGGCCATATTAGAAAGACAAAATGAGATCCAGCATGTCAGTCCTTTTTTTCCTTTTCTTTCTTTTTTTTTTTTGGTACCAGGAATTGAACCCAAGGACACTTAACCACTGAGCCACATCCCCAGCCCTTTCTATTTTTTGAGACAGGCCCTCATTAAGTTGCTGAGGCTGGCCTTGAACTTGTGATCCTCTTGCCTCAGTCCCCCCAAGTAGCTGTGATTACAGGCATGGGTGTAGTTCTTAAGGCAGCTTAATTTAAAAAAAAAAGAAAAGAAAATAGTCCTTGGCAAGTCCTTTAGGAAGGAGGATAAAATCCTTGCAGGGACATGTAGGGAAGGGAAGGCATCCATGGGAGAGAGAGTAATGCTTTAGGACTGCCTAGAAACCAAGGCCAACTCTGCACAGCAACTGGAGGATGCTAGGGAGGCCTGGCAGGTACAGGAGGGGGTCAAGGCCAGGCCAGGCAGGGCCTGGAATGCCAGGTGGAGAAGTCAGGCCGATTGCTGTTGGAGACGTCTGATTTGGGGAGTGGGGCGATTCAAGGGAGGTTCCCTGTGTGTGCCAATTTCCACCCATCCCCAGGGTTGTTTCTCTGCAGAGAGCTGGGGCCAGTGTGCTGCCCCTTCCAGGCCTCTCCCAGCCTGGCCTTCCTCTCCCCCAGGCCTCCTGCCTTGCTGTCTGGCAGCCAACTGAATTTTATGTGGGGAATTTGAAGAATTTGAAAAGGCAGAATGCAAATGCCATTCAGAGATTTCCTTGTCAGACTCTAACCCGGAAAAGCCCCTCTTTGCGGGGCGGTGGAAAGAGCATCGGCTTTGGGTCTCCATCAGTTGCTCAGCGGCCAAGTGGCCAGGCCAAGTCCTTTAATCTCCCTGGGCTTAACCCCGCCATCCGTGGAAAGGGGCAACCTCACCAACACGCCGCTCTAGAACTGAGAGTCAAACGCGGTGACAGAGAGTGGCGCGAGTGCCCTGTCACACTCGGGATGCAGAGAGGTTGCTAAACATACTTGGGTGCCCCTTCACAGAGGAGGGCACTGAAGGCCTGGGGAAGGCGGTGGTCTGGGGTCCCCCAGCTGCCTGGCCCTGGCCCAGGCGCGCGCACTGAGGCCGGCGCAGCCCCGCCGCGCGGCCCCCGAGCCCTCCAGGCCCTGGGCGCGCCCCCGCCCGCCACCCCCGCGCTGCGCGCCCCGGAGCCACCGGGCCAGCGCGCCTCTATCTCCCGCGGCCGCGGCGTCTCCCAGTCTCGGCAGCCCCAGCGCCGGGCGTTATCTGCGCTCGCCCGGCCGGGCCCCTTCCCGCCTTCCCGCCGGGCCGGGGCCGCCGTGGCGACGGGCCGCTCCCGCCTTATCGGCCGCCCCCGCCCGCCAGCAAGGGGCCCCGCGGGCGCCGCGGAGGGGGCAGAGCCGCGCCCGCGCTCTCACCCCGGCCCGACCCTCCCGGAGGTGCCAGTTCCCAGGGATTCCCCCTCCCCAAGCTGCCCCCTCCTCCTCCTGGGCTGCCCCTTTCCCGAGATGTCCCCCACCTCCGCTGCCCCCCAGATGCTCCCTCCTCCCAGGGTTGAGCCCTCCCCAAGATACTCCCTCCCAGGGCGCCCCCCTTCCTGGCTAAGCTGCGGAGAATGCTTTCCCCAAGGAGCTGAGCATCAGAAAAGTTTTTTTGTTTGTTTGCTCCCACCCCCTATATTTGTCCTTTCTTTAAAAGACAAGCCTAACTATGCTTAATCCAATTTAGTCACGTTTTCAACGATTTCACAAGAGAGGAACAATTCTGCAAAACAAAACAAAAGCATCCAGTCGGTAAATCCAGTGTGTTCAGGGATGTGGGGGGAACAAGAATGCTTGTTCACTAGATCTCAGCAAATGCTTCTGCGGGGGGCTGACTGCATTGCCCAGGTGGCAGCTCTTGGAACTTGTTTCTCTGCTGCATATTTGAATCTGTAGGACTTGAAGCTCTCCGTATTGCTGGTGGCAGAGAACATGGGTGCAGCCCTTGGTATTAACGATTTGGCAGTGTAGATGGAAAGCCATAAAAGTACTCATACCCTTTGACTCAGTGATCCCACTCTGGGAATGAATCCCAGGGAAATAGTTTAGCTGCAGCAAAAGAAAAAAATTCTGGGTTCATCCATGTGTTACTTGTAAAGCTAGTGAACATATCTTTCTAAGTGAAAAGTTAGAATACATGAGTCACGTGGAACTGGGTTTGAACCCACCACAGTCACCTCTAAGCCCTGGGTGAATTGCTTAACTGCACTGAGTTTGTTTTCCTGTCTGCAAAGTGCGTAGCCCTGGCTCTCAGAGGGCTTCCATAAGAACTCCAGGAGGCAGCGGGTGGTGGCATCTAGTACAGGGCCTGGGGTAAGAGAGGAGCTGAAGACATGTTTATTTACTCTTGTCTCAGACTTCAGAAGTGCAAGTATGGCTATTTCAAGTCACATATGTAAATACAGTCAGCCCTCCATATCCATGGGTCCACATCCAAGAATTCACCTAACCTCAGATTGAAAGTATTAAAAAAAAAGTGCTTGTGCTGAACATGTACAGACTTCCCCCTTCATTATGACTTAAACAATACAGTATAACAACTATTTCCATAGCATTTATATTGTATTGGTTATCATTGGTTATCATAAATAATCTAGAGATGATTTAAAGTGTGTAGGAGGATGGCCATTGGCCATAGGAAATGCTATGCTATTTTATATAAGGGACTTGAGCATCCTTGGATTTTAGTATCCACGGGGTTCCTGAAGCCCATCCCTCAAGGATACTGAGGAAAGACCGTACCAGAGGGAGTGTACGTGGTGGTTAAGAGTAGAATTTTTGAGTTCTTCCACATTGGATTGGCTCAGTATCCTAGCCACACCGCCTGTTTTCCTAGCTTGACAAGACGAATTTCCTCACTTATAAAAACCAACTGTGCAGTCTGTAAAGCCAGTGTGGTGAGAGTTAAATGATCTAATATGCCCAACCCATGTAGGTCTGTGCCTGGCAGGTAAGACGCATTCAATAATCTGTAGCTATTATTATTACTACATAATATTTACAACTGGACAACTTCAATATCCAAAAATACTCCAAGTTAAATAGGGTAGTATATCTTTCAGGGGATTATGATGCAGCATAAAAAAAAAAAAGAAAGATACTTGATATAAGCTAAAATGAGGAAAATGTATGCTATAAGTGAAAAAAAGCAAGTTGCATCCATCTAGATAGAAGATCTAAATTTGAAAAAACAGAAGATAAAAGTATAGGTGAATATTTAGGAAAATTTTGTCTTGTTGTGTGGCCTGGGAACAGGAATTCTCTCCTTCAACAAATCAGGAACCCAGTGCCATGGAAGAAAAGATGGACTGATTAGACTTCAGAAGAAGTTTGAATATATGTTCAGAGACTCCATGAACAAGTCCAGAGACAACATCAGATGGGCAGAAATATTTGTTAAGTATATGATGAAGTGTTCATAGCCCTCATGTACAGATTCACTACAAATTAATTGGAAAAAAATCAAGCTAGAAAAATGGGTAAAACAGAGCTGGGGTTTTGGCTCAGTGGTAGAGCACTTGCCTCGCATGTGTAAGGCACTGGGTTCGATTCTCAGCACCACCTAAAAATAAACAAATAAAATAAAGATATAAAAAAATGAGGAAAACAATTGCAGAGGCACACACTTATTATCCCAGTGACTCAGGAGCCTGAGGCAGGAGGGTCCCAAGATAGAAGACAGCCTGGGCATTTTATTTTTTATTTTATTTTTAAATTTTATTATTATTATTTTTTTGGCACCAAGGATTGAACTCAGGGACACTCGACCACTGAGCCACATCCCCAGCCCTATTTTGTGTTTTATGTAGAGACAGGGTCTCACTGAGTTGCTTAGCCCCTCACTGTTGGTGAGAATGGCTTTGAACTCGTGATTCTCCTGTCTCAGCCTCCCAGAGTACTGGCATTACAGGTGTGCGCCACTGCGCCCAGTTAGCCTGGGCATTTTAACAAGTCCCTCAGCAACCTAGCGAGATCCAAGCTCAAAATAAAAAATAAAATAAAAAGGGCTGGGGATGTTGCTCAGTGAGTCAGTTCCCAGTGGGGGTAGGGAGGGCAAAACCACTTCACAGAAGAGGAAATGCATAGAAATGTAAACTTGGGAAATGCATCCAACTTCCCTGGTTACTGGGGAAATGCAAATCAAAGTAGGAACAAAATGCCATTTTCCAACAAGCACTATTAAAATAGAATGGTTGTGCCCTTGGCCCCATTTGCAGAACTCTAACCTGGAAATGTCTCCATAAGATGTTTTTCCTGATGTGTTGTTCATAATGACAATCTTAGTGTCCTCCTTTAAGAGCGTGAGTGGATAACTGGGGAATATGGCAGACTACCAAGCATGTGCTCATGGAATCTCGTGTAGTGACTTGTGACATGATTAGGTTAAAAAAGGCCTCTTTGGAACAATCAATGAGGTGAAGAGAGAGCATACATTTTGGGAGCAAATTTTTGCCACACGCACATCAGATAGAGCACTCATCTCCAGGATATATAAAGAAAACAAAGCCGGGCGCGGTGGCTCACGCTTGTAATCCCAGCACTTAGGGAGGCTGAGACAGGAGAATTGCGAGTTCAAAGCCAGCCTCAGCAATGGCGAGGCACTAAGCAACTCAGTGAGACCCTGTCTCTACATAAAACACAAAATAGGGCTGGGGATGTGGCTCAGGGGTCGAGTGCCCCTGAGTTCAATCCCTGGTACC
>PVHX01031211.1:0-15073 GCA_004024805.1 Geosciurus inauris | reverse complement strand
AATCCCCAAGAGTGTGAACCAAGTGTCTCTTTTGTTACTTCCATGCTGAAAATCCCTCTCCTCGGTCCTTCTCATGCACCAGTAGACCCAGGTTCCTTGATATGCTCCTCTGAATCCCAACTCTTTCACTAGGTCCTGGAGATAAGGCTATGGGGAATTTTGAGTCCTTCAGCACCTTTTAGGAACCAAACACCAACCAAATTCCTAGTAACACCCTTTAGGGCAGGGGCCAGTTTGACAGGTTCTAGCCTCAATTCTCTAAGAGCTCATAGGCTAAACCCTAGGGCCCAACGTATAATAGAAACTAATAGTCAATATGCCTCTTCCAGCACAAGGGTCCTGACTGTTTTATCTCCTTAATTGGGGACATCACCCACATCATTATCTGGTCTGCCTCCTTGCCCGGACCTTGGAGCAGGCAGGGAGCATGGGGAATTTGGACTTGTTTTGTTTTGATGGAAATACTTTGTCTTGTGAGAAGAGTGGTGTTCAGCAATTATGTAAGAATTGTTTCAGGATGTGCATTTGAGAAAGGAGGTAAGCAGCTAGGAAATTTCTGGAAGAAAACTCATTTGGTATGGCAAGAGAGTACATTACTAAGGTTTCAAACAAGCTATAGTGTGGCTAAAAAAGTTGCAGATGATTTTGGCAAGGTAAATTTCAAACAGTTTCTGTATGTGATCCAGTTGTGTCTGTTGGGTTTTTTGTTGTTGAGGAGACTGGGTCTTAAAAGGTTCAGGGTCATACCTATTTGGGGGAGGGTTCTTTTGACTGCTGGTTCATGCCTGCTTGTTGTTTTGGTTTGCGGCAGTATGGTTTGTGACCTAGCTGTGTGTGCTGTAGGTATATACACTTCTAAGAGATGAGCGTGTGTGTCTGTGAGCTTTCAGTGTTGATGTAGGGCTATATGAAATAAGGGCTTAGAGAGCCGGATGTAGTGGCTCACACCTGGATTCCAGCACTTTGGGTGGCTGAGACAAAAGAGAATCACGAGTTCAAAGCCAGCCTCAGTAATGGTGAGGCACTAAAGAACTCAGTGAGACCCTGTCTCTACATAAAACACAAAATAGGGTTGGGGATGTGGCTCAGTGGTTGAGTACCCCTGAGTTCAATCCATGGTGCCAAAAAAAAAAAAAAAAAAAAGAAAGAAAGAAAGAAAGAAGGGCTTAGAGAAAATTGGTACAGGCAGGAGGTTTGCCTTGCCTGTGTTAAGGTAGCTTGGGCTTTCATTTTGCAAGCTTTCACATTGGTGCTTAGATGGAGCTCTCTAGAGCACATGTTTATTTCTCAGGTGTTGTGCATGTTTCTGATCACCTATCCTTTGGCTTTAAGTTATACTATAATAGCCTAAGCTTACACTTGTTTTGCCAGTTATGCTGTGGTCATATGGGGCAAACTGAAGCAGGGCCTTGGTTTGCCTTGGGCCATGGTTTGCTTGAGTGGTGGAAGTCTGGTGGACACAGGAGCATCTGCTGATGAGAGTACATTGGTGTTCTGAGAGGACCTTGTTGATTTGGTGTGTGGAGGGTTGGATTCTGCTTTGTGCTGTGACATTGACCTTAGAGAAGGTTTTAAATAACTTCTCCATACTGAGTGAGGCACAATTCTCTCTCCAAAACTGCATCAATATATTGGTAGGCTCAACATAGTTAGCTCAGGGTTTATCATAACAGAGAGGGAATCCTAGGATACAGGATTACATTGACAAAAACAACTAATCCAATAGACCACAACACTTTCACATGGTTACTCATGAGAAAGGAAAGGAACACCTGCTTATACCCTATCAGGAGATAAAGGCAGTAATAGAAGACTCTGTTCTTCTCTTTTTTGTCTTACAGATGGAAAATACTCCTTCTGTTCTCTGTTAAACAGTTGAGATCAGTTTGATCCAAAAGCTCTAAAAAAGAAATGCCTGATATTTTTTGCACCCAAGCCTGCCTCACATATAAGCTGGAGGATGGGACAAAATGGCCTCCAAAGGGAAGCATAACCTGGAACACCAACTGAAAGCTAGACTTGTTTTATAAAAGGGACGGAAATGGGCAGAAGTGCATAATGGGTAACCTCTTTGCCTACTATGCCCCAAATGGCAAATTCACTTGCTCCTTGGCTGCCTGCCTGATATCTGTCTATAATGTGAGCTACATGAGCAAGTGCCCAAACCAGTTCAAGTTCAGAGAAAACATGTCTCTTTTAAATCCAAGCCAATACAGGAAATAAAACGCTGGTTTTCTTGTGCTGTAGGAGTCTTATCTTTTAGTCAGTTCCTCCCTACAGGATACAGAAAGGGGGCCATAAAAGGAAAAGGGATATGGAAAAGCTGACTGCACCAGGCCCCAGACCTTTTGAAGATGGGTAAAATCATAAAACCTGCTTTGGAGACAATGTAGTAGATGTTACCTCCAATCACAAGGGACTCTGTGAGACCCATTTGTTCTTATGCTTCCATTTGTCCCTCCCTGTGAGGCCTCCTTCTGTTTTAAAAGTAATGCCTCCAGTTGTTCAGCACGAGGGAGTTCAGTGTCTAAATTTTTAAAATATTTGTTAGTTGTAGATGGACACGATACCTTTATTTATTTATTTTTATGTGGTGCTGAGAATCGAACCCAGCATCTCACATATGCCAGGCGAGCACTCTATAACTGAGACACAACCCCAGGCCCTCATTGTCTTTTTAATGGATCTAACTGCCTATTTCCCAAGGATTACTAGTTTCCTCTCAAAAATTCTCTTTTATAAAATGCATATTTTTTGATTCTTCACTAATGTCATATCTGAAGATTAAAATACACTGTGCCTCAATTTAGAAAAGGCTCCTGGTCCTTTCAGTGAAAACATCATACCTTGCATTTCCATATGGGTTCCAAATAACTCTGGAGCCAGGAGAAGGGCTGTTTTACATTTCTGAAGATAGTGCATGTATTTCCTTGTCACCAGCATGGAGAAGCCATAGCTCTTTGGTCTATGTGGCCCTGGAAGCTTTAATAGCACCAGGGCATGCTAAGTTGCCTCCAGTACTAAGAAGCTATTTTAGAGCCAATAGGGAAATACCTGCAGCTCTCACTGAACTGATAAATATCAGGGAATATCAGAGAATAGTGGACAGCACAGGGGTAGCTGTTACCGGAACCTCCTATACATCTCTCTGTGCACCTGGTTGAGGCACTCAGGGAAACCACTGCAGGAGAGTCCAAAAACTAACCCAGTAGGAAGACTCCTGATAGGAGAGGTCCTACAAAATCACCAAGCTCTGGAACTTTTGACCGCCAGCGCTGGGAGAACTGCCTTTCTGCATGGAGAATATTGCTTTTATGTTAATAACTCTGGATTTCTAGATTCAAGACTATTCACAAAGAACTCCAGTCAGAGTATAACTCATAACAAAGAGTTTTCCAATTTGGGAATATCCCTATGGGCACAACTCCTTTAAAGGTGGTAACCCTTATTTGCCCACCTACACATGGTGTGTTTGATTTAGCTCTTGAAACCATGTATATGAAATGCCTTACTGATGGGCTGGGGTCATGGCTCAGCGGTAGAGTACTTGGATTCGATTCTCTGCAACACATATAAATAAATAAATAAAATAAAAATCCATCAACAACTAAAAAAATATTTTTAAAAACTGCCTTAATGAAATTTGTCTCTTCTCAGCTCAAAGATATCAAGTTCCACCGGTGTTACAGATGAGGCTAGAAATGCACTATCAAGATTCTCTATATAGACCCACTGAAGATATTCCCTATTTGCCAGAGCTAAGGTTCCCATGCAGCCTAAGAAGGCAGAGTGATCATCAACCAAATTTCCTAATGGCAGTTACAGTTACTACTTCAGAAGGAGGAATAAGAGCAGGAACAAGAAACATGATAGGCCCACAGGGATGGGACATCAACTGCTACAATTCCATATACAAAGTATCTAATGGGCATGTGAATAAGAATATGAACAGTACTGGATCAGCATCCTCATTGGAGCTTGGGGGGGCATCTTCAAAAAATATCTTCCTCAGATTGGATGTGGAAGCTGACTCCCTAAAGTCATCAGGCAAGGGCTTTTAAAGGTCACCTCCAGCAACACCAATATCAATCCCTAGACAGTAACAACTCAACAACTCATGTGGCACCCCTCCCTTGTGGGAACTGCACTTCTTCTATGTTTAAGCAAAGAATAAGAATTTCTGTCCTTTACCTTATATTGCTTATGAGTCTCATTCTTCAGATCCACAAGAGAAAGAACCTGCACCTCACTGCACCTCACAAGCAATAGGAGAAAGCAAGGGGGAAATGCACCCAGTACCTCACAACAACAATTCAACAAATGACCAACAGACAATGTCTTAGAAGAAATACAGGATATAGAATTTAGAGAGTTGAAGCTTTTAAATGATCCATGAGCTACAAGAAGATCCAAGCAAGAATGAACAGAGAAAATACAGGAAATGAAAGATCATTTCAGTAAGAAAGATCCTGAGAATGAACAAAACAGAAATCCTGTGACAGCCTCAATAAACATGAGTAAAAATACAGTGGAAAGCATCACCAACAGATTAGACAACACAGAAGACACATTTTCAGGCCCTGAAGACAACCAAATACCACAATATTCAGGAGATCTGGCACAGCATTCAAATCCCCAAACTAAGAGTCACTGACAATAAGGAGAGTGGTGAGATACAACCTAAGATTATGTGTCACCTATTCAGTGAAATAACATCAAAAAATTTCCAGACCTTGGGAATGAGATGGAACTCCACATTCTGAGCCCCAAATGGGGAAGACCAATTCACATCCTGTAATTATAATCAAATTGTAATATTTTAACATATAATTAAATTAAATAAAAATTATAAATTATAAATAAATTATTATAATTACAATCTCTAAGATACAGGAAAAGGACAATTTTAAAAGGCTTGAGAGAAAATTGGAAACTCACATTTACTGTGAAATCAATGAGAATTACTGCTAGTTTCTTCACACAGACTCCCAAATTAAAGAGGTTTTGGAACAACGTATACCACACCCTCAAAGAATATACTAGCCAACCAAGATTGCTATGTCCAGTAAAGAAAGGACCTTCCAAGAGAAGTACAAACCAAAAAAATTCATGACTATTCAGACAATACTACAGAAAAACTTGAACAAATGCTATACCCAGAATAAATAAAACAATCAGATATCGCAAATAGATGAGTCGCATTAGGAGACAAGCCAAGTCAAGACGATGTAGGAACAAATCAAACATTAGAAATAAAAGGGGAGAAAATCACTGTCATGTCTGTATAGAAACACTGAATGTAATTGGTCTCAACTGTCTAATTAATAGCAATACATTGGCAGAGAGGATCAAAAACCATGATCCAGGGCTGGGGATATACCTCAGTTGGTAGAGTGCTTGTCTCGCATGCACAAGGCCCCTGGCTTCAATCTCCAGCACCACACACACACACACACACACACACACAATGGAAAAAACAAGATCCATGTATGTTTTTTCCAAGAGCCTCACCTTAAAGACAAATGCATCCAATGCATGAAGGAAAAGAATGGAAAAAAGACAATCGGTGCAATTACACACCAAAAACAAACGTGCATAGTTACACTTTTGTCTGACAAAGTAGATTGCAACCCAAAATTAACTGGAAGACACAAAGTGGGTTAGTTCAAACTGGTAAAGAGACTGTATAACCAGAAGATGAAAGGACTGTAAATATTTATTCACCCAAACTCAGTGCACCCACTTTCATGTAAAAAAAGAAATTCCACTCAACATAAAACCTCAGATAGAAACAATGCAATGTTACTGGATAATTTCCACAGAAATCTCTCATCAATAGATAAGTCATCAACAAACAATGTATGACAAACTCTTCTAATCTAAAAACGTCATTACTCAAATTCACTCAACAGATACTTATAGAATAATTCTTCCGGTAATAACTAAACTCACTTTCTTCTCAGCTCCTCCTCATGAAAACTTCTGCAAAAGTGAATATATTTAGAGGAACAAAGGAAGGCTTGGTAAATGCAAAAATATGATATAATTCCTTGTAATTTATCTTATGATAATAAAAAGAAATTAGTAAAACAATAGTAAGGGAAAATACAGAAACAATATAAACACATGGAGTTTGAATGATATGCTTGCTAACTATTAATGATTCACAGAAGAAATCAACAGAGAATTCAAAAAACTCCTAGAAAAAAATATAAGAAGGGGGATACAATCTAATAGAATCTCCATGAACGTTGTTCTAAGAGTGAATTGGATAGCATTCGAAGCTTACATTAAAAGGATTGATATCCAATAATCAGTTATCTTTTTTATCAGATATCTTTTTTTTATACTTGTAGATGGACACAATACCTTTATCTTACTTGTTTGCTTTTTGTGGTTCTGAGGTTTGAACCCAGTGCCTTACATGTGCTAGGCAAGCACTCTGCCACTGAGCTACAGCCCCAGCCCTATATTACATCCTGAGATGCTAAGAAAGGACATATAAACTAATTCCAAAACCAGTGGAAGACAAGTAAGAATATCAGAGGCAGAATAAAGAAATAGAGAATAAAAAAACAAAACTATGAGGGTAAGAAACACTTGATTCACTGAAAAGATAAACCCAGCTGATAAAACCTTAACCTCTATTTTAGAGACAAGACCAAAACCAGCAAAATTAGAGAAAGAAAAAAAAACAAAAAAGATGTTACCACAGACATTTCAGAAAACCCAGGATCATTAGGGACTCTTTTGAAATTATATTCCAATAAATTGAAATATCCAGAAGATATTGACAAAAATTTTAGACATGGATGACCTTCCCTAACTGACTTGAGGATATAAAAAACCTAAATACACAGTATCAAGCAACAAGTTCAAAGCAGTAATGAAAAGCAAACAAAAAGTCCTTCCACCTTTCACAAAGAAAAAGCACAGGATCACATGGATTTACAGCTGAATTCTACCAGATCATGAAAGAAGAATTATCGCCAATGCTCCTCAACTGGTTCTGTGAAACAGAAAGAGGGAAACTCCAAAACATATTCTATGAAGCAAGTATCACCCTGATAAAAAGCCACATAAGGACACATTGAGTAAAGAAAACTTAAAGAACAATAACCCTGAACAGCACGGATGGAAAAATCCATATAAAATTATAGCAATTCATATTCAAATACACATCAAGGAGACTGTGTGTCATACCAAGTTGTTTTCATTCCAGGGATGCAAGCTGCATTCAACAAATGCAAATCAATGTCATTCATCTACCATGTAGAAGTATGGGGAAAAATAAAATGATCATATCAATAGATACAGAATTCAGATCCCATTCACATATAAAACATGAATAAAGAAACTTAAAATCATGAAGACTATATATGATAAATGCACAGCCAACATCATACTAAACGGAAAAACTGAAAGATTTTTCTCTAAAGTCAGGACAAAGACAGTGATGTTCACTCTTCTCATTCCTATTCAATACAATATTAAGAAATTTTAGCCACAGCAGCTGTGCGAAAGAAGGGAATTAAAAGAATAAAGGGAAGAAAAAACAAGTCCGACGATTTCTGTTTACAGATGATCTGACACTATACTTAACAACACACAAAAATCTCCACCAGAAGTTTTCTAGAGGTGATAAAAATAATTCAGGATGGTAGTAGGACACAAAATGAACATGCGAAAATCAATACCTTTTCTAAACACCAATAACGCACCCAATGGGGGAAAAAACATCAGGGAAACAATTCTATTCACAACAACCTAATAAAGATGCCTGGGAGTAAATCTAACTAAGGAGGTGAAAGAGCTCTATAATGAACAGAACACTAGAGAAATAAATGAAGAGACATCAGAAAAATGAAAAGACTGCCCATGTTCTTCAACACACAGATTTAATATTGTCAATATGGCCATAATACTAAAAGTGATGCATGGATTAGATGCAATTCCCATCAAAGGATAAGGGATAATCCTAAGAGAACAAGAAAAAAGTCCTAAACTTCATATGGAAGAGTAAAAAACAGAATAACCAAAGGAACACTGAGCAAAAAGAACAAGGGTAGAGGCATCTCCAATCCTAACCTTAAATTTTACAACAAAGTTATAAAATCAAAAATAGTGAGGAATGGGCATAAAATCTGACAGGAAGACCAAAACAATAGAATACAAAACATCATTCATACAAAGTGATCTGATCCTGGACAAAGGTGCCACTCTAAGTGTCTGCCAACAAATGAATGGATAAAGAAAATATGGTATGTATACATTACGGAGCTCTACTCAGCCACAAAGAAAGAAATGGTCATTTGCTGGTAAGGAGGTGGAACTGGAGAACATCATGCTATGAGAAATGAGAGATGCTCAGAAAGTCACAGGTAAAGTGTTTTCTCTCATATGTACATGATGAAGGGCAAAACGAATATTTACAAAAGGATCCCTTGATAACAGAAAGGAGACCAAAAGAGCAGAGGTAAGACAATGAGGGGAAATTAGTTAATCCCTCTCAGAGGATAAATGCACCCATTATGTCAAGGCCCTTATAACCCAATAATTTAAACTCTCAACCTTCATGTATTGTCTCCCATGTGAGCTTTTTGAACACACACAGTACCCTAAGAATAACATCAGCTAAGAAATGTATACCCACCCAAACTAGTATCCAATGATGGAGTAGAGGTGTGAAAGCAAAGCACGAACTCCAGCACTTTGTTTTCCTGTGAGAACAGAAAATTTAAAAAATGACTACTAATTTACCTTTATGAGGAGTCTACACATCCATCAAAGATCTGCAGCTACCAGGGAAAAACACATTCAAAACAGGAAATTTCATAAAAAGTTTGCTCAACCTATCCTACTCGCAGAAAATTTAGAGAAAAATTAGGGAAAAAAAGAAATGTCTTAATAAAGGAGGTTATTAATAGAGGTACAAACTGTAAGGAAAAACCAAAGAAATTTTAGTACTGGAAAAACACCAAGCTGAACAAATCTCTGGAATGTTCAACAGCAACTCAAACAGGAAGAAGACTCAGTAAGCTCCAAGAGAGACTATTTGAAATTATTCAGTGTAAAGAAAATAAAAAGAATGAAGAAACATGAACAGATACTAAGGGACACACACACAATGAAATAAAGTAGATTAACAAATGAATTGTGACCATGTTAAAAGGAGAGGGTAGAAAGAATGTGGCGTAAGACTTACTGGAAGAAATACAGGCTGAAACTTCCCAATTTTGGTGAAAGTTATGAATCTCAGCAGGATAAACCACCCCCAAATAGAATACTAACCCGCATTACAATTTAAATGGTCACAGTAAAAGAAAATGAATTTTGAAAGCAGAAGCAGAGAAGAAACTGGTCATAAGGGATCATCCACATAAATATTAGATTATACAAAATAGGGTTTAGTGGCATCTCTCAAAGTGGCATAGATACTGGGATTAGCAGAGGTTCCTCATTGCCTTATGTATAAATATCTGGGCATTCACCCAATTCAAGGCTTCTAAAAGAAAGCAGCTCACTGCTTTAGTCAGCTTTTTCACTGCTGCTACTAAAAGACCTGAATAGCACAACTATAGAGGAGGAAAGGTACATTTGGTGGTTCACAAGTCTCGGAGGTCTAAGTCCATGAACAGCTGACTCCATTTCTGAGGGCTCTAGATGAGGCAGGACAGCATGGCTGGATGAGTGTGGAAGAGGGAAGCAGCTTACACGGTGATCAGAGAGCAGACAGAGAGAGAGTGACTCTCTTCCACTGGCTAAATACAAATATGTACTCCCAAGCCATACCCCAATTCCCACTTCCTCCAGCCACACCCTACCACTTCAGTTACCACTCAGTTAATCCCTATCAGGGGATTAATTCACTGATTGGGTTAAGACTCTCACAACCCAATTATTTCTCCTCTGAAACTTCTTTAATTGTCTTACATGTGAGCTCTTGAGGGACACCACATCTAAACCATAACACTCACTAAAGAGTCCTCTGGTTAAAAGAAGTGATAAGCAGCCCAATAAATGTGTAGGCATATAGAAATATAAAAACACAAGGAAACAGACCATTACAAATAGCCCACAATGCTTCTACAACTGCCTCCTTCAATACCACAGTGCAGGAAATGTCAGAGAGAGAAATTAGAAAGTTTATAGTTAAAATGTACAATGAACTAAAAGAAGATGTAAGGAATCAATTTATAGAGAAAATATAGGACATTAAAAATCACATCAAGCTGGGCGTGGTGGTGCAAGCCTACAATCCCAGCACTTAGGGAGGCTGAGACAAGAGAATCGCAAGTTCAAAGCCAGCCTCAGCAACGGCGAGGTGCTAAGCAACTCAGTGAGACCCTGTCTCTACATAAGACACAAAATAGGGCTGGGGATGTGGCTCACTGGTCGAGCGCCCCTGAGTTCAATCTTCAGTACCAAAAAAAAAAAAAAAAAATCGCATCAATTAAGGGAAGGTGGGGCTAGGGCTGTAGCTCAGTGGTAGAGTGCTTGCCTCAAATGTGTGATTCACTGGGTTCGATCCTCAGCATTACATATAAATAAATAAATAAATAAAAGATATTGTGTCCATCTACAACTAAAAAAATTTTCAAAATAAATAAACGGAAGTAGAGTTGGGGGAAAGAACCAAATGGAAGTCCTGGAAAAGAATGGTTCAATAAATGATATTTAATATTCAATGGAAAGCAGGGCTAAGATTGTGGCTCAGTGGCAGAGTAGTTGCCTCACACAAGTGAGGAACTGGGTTTGATCTTCAGCACCACATAAATATAAAAACAAAAATAAAGATAATGGCATAAAAATACAATAACATTTTTTAAAAAGAAAGCATCACTACTAGATTAGATCAATTTGAAAATAGATTTTCAGGACGTAAACACAAAGTATATAATCTTAAAAATAAAGTTGACCACTCAAAAAAGATGTAAACAGTCTATGACCAGAATATTCAAGAAATCTGGGATAATATTAAAAGACTAAATTTAACAATCACTGCAGTAGATGAAAGCTACTAAATACAAATGAAAGGAATGCAAATTCTTTTCAATGAAATGTTAGAAAAACTGCCAAACCTTAGGAATGAGTTGGAAATTCAAATACAACTAGCATGTGGAACTCCAAACAAAATCAGAACACATCTTCAGCAAGATACATTTTAATGAAAACACCTAATATACAGAATAAGGATACAAGTTTGAAAACTACAAGACATAAACAGCAGGTATTATTTGGAGGTGAACCAATTGAGATTTCAACTAATATCTCAATACAGACCATTAAAGCCAGGAGGGCCTGGTATTCCAAATTGTGGGGGAAAAATGAATGACAAGATTAATATGCTCCTCACAATTATTCTTCAAAATTGAAGGTGAAATAAAAACATTTCACCATCAGCAGAAAATAGAAGAATGTATAACACAAGGCATGCACTACAAAACATAACTCAATGAACACTTTTATGAAGAAGAAATGAAAAATAAAAACCAGGTTAAATTTCACCAGAAAAACAACCTAGTAAAGGAAAATCAAGTCTAAATCAAACAAAAGTAAATCAAAATGGCAGAAAATTAAAATCATTCTTAAAACAACGTGGAATGTCAACAGTACAGATGCTCTAATCAAAAGACATAAATTTGAAGATTGGATTAAAAAACAAGACCCAACAATATGTCGTTTGGAACAGACTCACTTAACAGAGAAAGACATCCACACGATGAAGGTGAAACAATGGGAAAATCATCTCATGTCAGATGAAGTGGACTTCAAGCCAAATTGAATCAGAGGAAACAAAGAGGGTCACTTCACACTGGTTAAGGGAATCATTCCGCAATAAGATATAATTATTGTACATTTGGAGTTCTAGCTCAGTGGTAGAGCACTTGCCTACCAAGTATGAGGCAATGGGTTCAATCCTCAGTACCACATAAAAATATATAAATAAAATAAAGGTATTATGTCCATCTACAATTAAAAAATATTTTAAAAAATGATATGATTTTGAGAATTGTGATGCCCCCAATCAATGTGCATATATGTACATAAACCCTTATCAATATTAAGAATCAACCAGACGACAATAGAATAATACTGGGACATTTAAACACACCTCTGCTACCACTGGAAAAGACATAAGTAAACTTCTTTTTGCAATTAAAATACAATTAATCAAATGGACCTAACAGACATTGATAGAATATTTCATCCTTTGAGAGTCCCTGTGGACTGGCCCCAGAGGGCCCAGATCCACCCTTAGGAAACTCCACGGGTGTCCAGCCAATGGGAGACCAGGGACTGCTACCCACTAGCCACTAGGGAGCCAAATTCAGGGCAAGAGTCACTCCAGAGACCCCAGCGGAGGCAGCCCTGCCCAAGGGCGGCCTGGGTCTGCCTCAGCTCCGCTCCAGAGTTCCTGTGGACCAGCAGGAGCCACAGAGGGCCCAGATCTGCCCTCAGGAAACTCCATGGGTGTCCAGCCAACGGGAGACCTGGGGCTGCTAGCCGCTAGCCACAGAGGAAGGCACAACCAGGGTAAGAGTGGCCTGCAGAGATCCCAGCATGAAAAGGCCCCACCCAAGTGCACTCTGTGCCCACCTCAGTTCCGCTCCAGAGTTCCTGTGGTCAGGCGAGACAGAAGGCCCAAAACCGCCCTTAGGGAATGCCAGGGATGCCCAGTTGAAGGCAGACCAGAGCCTGCTAGCCTCCAGCCCCAAGGGAGCTCACACTCACTGTAAGGGTCGCACACAGACTCTCCTGCTTGTGACCCTGCCTAAGTGAAACCTGGGCCCACCTCCAGTTCCACTCCAGAGTTCCTGTTCACCGGCAGGAGTGCAAGAGAGGGGCAAAACAGCCCTCAAGGGCCACCTCAGGAGCCCAGCCAAGGCCACTCCCACTACCCTCTAGAGTACATCCACCACTTCCGCCACCAACTTTAGCGGCAGCAGTGCCCATCTGCGGACACTGAGGGAACAGAAGTAGCTCCAAGGTGAGACACAGGTAATCTGGGGTGTCAATACAAGATTATAGGATAGAAGCCACAATACCTCATATTGGTATTTCAAGAAAGGAAGATACTCAATCAACATGAGAAAACAAGGGAAGAAAGTGCCCCAAATAAACCTGGATACCACTGTAACAGAATCCATTGATAGCACAGTTGTTGAAATGTCAAAGAATTCAGAATGTACATAATTAAAATGCTCAGTGAACTAAAGAATGACATAAGTGAACAATTACAGGCAAAAATTGATCCAAAAAAGAAATAGATGAGCAAATAAAGGCAACCATCAATCATTCTAACAAAAAGATAAGAGAGCAATTACAAGTAGCAAAAGATTACTATAAGAAAGAGCTAGAGATTGTGAAAAAAAATCAGAAATACTTGAAATGAAGGAAACAATAAACCAAATAAAAAACTCAATAGAAAGCATCGCCAGTAGACTAGATCAACTGGAAGACAGAACCTCGGTTAATGACAAGATATACAATCTTGAAAATAAACTTGACCATACAGTGAAGATGGTAATAAATCATGAACAGAACATACAAGAAATATGGGACAGCAACAAAAGACCAAATCTAAGATTTATTGGGAAAGAAGAAGGCACAGAATTTCAAACCAAAGGAATGCACAATCTCTTCAATGAAATAATATCAGAAAATTTCCCAAGTATGAAAAATGAAGTGGAAAATAAAATACAAGAGGCTTACAGGACACCAAACATACAAAATTTCAACAGATCTACACCAAGGCACATTATAATGAAAATGCCCAACATACAGAATAAGGATAGAATTTTAAAGGCCGCAAGAGAGAGGAACCAGATTACATACAAGGGGAGACCAATTTGTATCTCAGCAGATTTTTTCAACCCAGACAGTAAAAGCCAGGAGATCATGGAATAACATATTCCAAGGCCTGAAAGACAATGGATGCCAACCAAGAATCCTATATCCAGCAAAACTGAGCTTCAGATTTGGTGACGAAATAAAAACCTTCCATGATAAACAAAAGTTAAAAGAATTTACAGCAAGAAAGCCTGCACTACACAGCATTCTTGACAAAATATTCCATGAGGAGGAAACGATAACCAACAAGGAAAATTTACAAAAAGAGGAACTACAATAAAGGAAAGACCATTCAAAAGAGAAAACAACTCAAGGTAAAAACCAAAAACAAATCAAAGTGACCGGAATTACAAATCATATCTCAATAATAACCCTGAATGTAAATGGCCTAAATGCACCAATTAAAAGACATAGACTGACAGACTGGATGCAGAAAAAAGACCCAACAATATGCTGTCTTCAAGAGACTCATCTTACAGGAAAAGACATCCACAGACTGAAAGTAAAAGGGTGGGAAAAAACGTATCACTCACATGGATCCCACAAACAAGCAGGAGTTTATATCCTTATATCAAATAAAGTGGACTTCAAACAAAAGATGGTGAAAAGAGATAAAGAAGGTCATTTCATACTTCTAAGGGAATCATACATCAACAACACATAAAAATCATAAACATCTATGCCCCAAATAATGGGGCTTCTACATATGTCAAACAAATCCTTCTCAAATACAAGAATCAAATAGACCACAACACAATAATACTTGGAGACTTTAACACAGCTCTCTCACCATTGGATAGATCTTCCAAACAAAAACTTAATAAAGAAACCATAGACCTCAATGAAACTATCAATAATTTAGACTTAACAGACATATATAGAGTATTCCATCCATCAACGAGCAAATACTCTTTTTTCTCAGCTGCACATGGATCCTTTTCCAAAATAGATCATATGTTATGTCACAAAGCCAGTCTTAGCAAATACAAAAAAAACAGAGATTCTACTCTGCATCCTATATGACCACAATGGAATAAAATTACAAATCAATGACAGATTAAAAAACAGAAACTACTCCATCACCTGGAAACTAAATAATATGCTATTGAATGATGCATGGATAACAGAAGACATCAAGGAAGAGATAAAAAAATTCTTAGAGGCAAATGAAAACTCTGATACAACATATCAAAATCTCTGGGATGCCATGAAGGCAGTG
>PVHX01031210.1:0-15080 GCA_004024805.1 Geosciurus inauris | reverse complement strand
AGCCTCCCTAAGTGCTGGGATTACAGGCTTGAGCCACCGCGCCCTGTGCGAGATTAATTCTTTTATACACTACAAAAGTTTTTATTTGAGATACATTGGATTTCTAATTAAGGATTCTATCTTGATAATCCATAATCTCAGGAATATGTGAGTGAAGAAGGATAAACCTATACATTCAGTAATACAGTGAAATTGAGCATACAGTGGTTCTAACTATGTCCCCGTGTCAGAATACCAATTATATTGGATCTCATCTACTCTTTAACTTCCTTCTTCTGTTTTTCAAACTCTTTGTGTTAACTGAGGAGGGGATAAATGGTGCATATGTGTATCACTTTCTCAACTTCTCTGTTCCTGGTGGCAACAGTGACATCAGCTAGCAACAGAAAGGGGAATTATAGGGTTAAAAACAAAATCAATGATCATTTGCTACCATATTGTGAACCTAAGTCCTTGGTCATGGATAGTGACTTATCCCTAAATTAAGAAAAGACTAAGAAGTAGGAGGGGAGCATGCAAAAGTTCCCTTTTGCCTCTTTATAGCTAAATCTAGGCATTAATAGCTAGTAAATTCTGTGCATTATTGGCTCTTGTTACTTTTTCAGGAAACAAACAAGTCTGTCCATTGTGCCCTAAGGAAAAATTCAGAGCTTGTAATAGTCATAAGCTTCGTCGTCACCTTCAGAATTTACACTGGAAAGTCTCAGTTGAATTTGAAGGTTAGTATTTTTGTGCTTGCTAAAAAGTGAAGTAATGAAATTCATTATTATTACCAGTCTTGGAATTTTATTGTGAACATGATCAAACATTTTCAGTTCAAAATTATGAAGGATTTAATATCCTCATTTAAAATGTTTAATAGCTTTATAGGCAATAAATACAAATGATAGTTTTTTTTTTTTTGGTACTGGAGATTGAACTCAGGGGCACTCGACCACTGAGCCACATCCCCAGCCCTAGTTTGTGTTTTATGTAGAGACAGGGTCTCACTGTGTTGCTTAGCACCTCGCCGTTGCTGAGGCTGGCTTTGAACTCGCGATTCTCCTGTCTCAGCCTCCTAAGTGCTGGGATTACAGGCTTGCGCCACTGTGCCTGGCCAAATGATACAATTTTTTAAAAAATCTTTTTTTTTGTACTAGTAGATGGACAGCATATCTTTATTTTATGTTGTGCCAAGGATTGAACTCAGTGCCTCACATGTGTCAGGCAAGCGCTCTGCCACTGAGCTACAGCCCCAGCCCAAAATGATTCCATTTAGTTACAGAAACTTTTTTTTTTTTTTTTTTGGTACTAGGGATTGAACTCAGGGGCTCTCGACCACTGAGCCACATCCCCAGCCCTATTTTGTGTTTTATGTAGAGACAGGGTCTCACTGAGTTGCTTAGCGCCTCGCCGTTGCTGAGGCTGGCTTTGAACTCACGATTCTCCTGTCTCAGCCTCCCAAAGTGCTGGGATTACAAGCGTGAGCCACTGCGCCCGGCTCAGAAACATTTATTAAGCATCTATTTCATACTAGGTACTCTGGCTCTGGGAGTCCATACTGTTTATTGAACAATGTTTTAATAAATTACTTTTCCATTAGTAGTAAAACAGCTACCATTTTACACGTATTTTTTAAGGTGAAGTAAATGTACCAAAACAATAAAATAAAATAATTGGTATGAATATTGGAAAAAAAGATCTCGTTTCTTTCTGATGTCTTAAAAAAACTAGAGTAGGAATACTCAGATTATAGCTGGGCTTGGTGGCACATGCCTGTAATCCCAGCAGCTTGGGAGTCTGAGGCAAGAGGATTGCAAGTTCAAAGCCAGCCTCAGCAATGGTTGAGCACTAAGCAACTCAGTGAGACCCTGTCTCTAAATAAAATACAAAACAGAGCTGGAGATGTGGTTCAGTGGCCGACAGCCCCTGAGTTCAATCCCAGTACCAAAAAAAAAAAAGGAGTACTCAGATTATACTGGGATATAAAATAAATATTCTGAAATCATTGCCTTTCTGTACTCTAGATAAAATTAGGGGGAAAGGTTAGAAAAAAACACAATTTTTTTAGAGAATTTAACATTTATTTATTTTGTGTGTGTGTGTGTTTAGTGTGGGGATTAAACTCAGATGCACTCAACCACTGAGCCACATCCCCAGCCCTGTTTTTGTATTTTATTTAGAGACAAGGTCTCGCTGAGTTGCTTAGCATCTGGCTGTTTCTGAGGCTGGCTTTGAACTCAAAATCCTCCTGTCTCAGCCTCCCCAGCCACAGGGATTACAGGAGTAAGCCACCATGCCCAGCTTTTTTTTTTGTTTTTTTAATATGGTGCTGAGGATCAAATCCAGTGCCTCACACATGCTAGGCAAGCATTCTACCACTGAGCTACAGACCCAGCCCCTCCATACCAATTACATGAACAAAAATGATGTAATTCGGCAGAATATATCTAACAAGAGGACTCATAGGAAAAGAATAAAGTTGCAGGACAAAAACAAGATTTTATCAACTTCCTAGATTCTGAGATAGTGCATTAAATGAACTATTATGCATTTTTAGAAAAATATTTGACAATATCTTTTAAAATTTAAAATAAATAAGTTGGGCTGGGATTGTAGCTCAGTGGTAGAGCGCTTGCCTCGCATGCGTGAGGCACTGGGTTCAATCCTCAGCACCACATATAAATAAATGAATGAATAAAGGTCCATCAACAACTAAAAAAAATTAAATAAATAAATAAAATAAGTCAATCTATCTTGCATTTTCTCTGTGAGTGCTAATAGAAGCGACAGGATCAATGAACAAGGAGAGATGTACAAGGATAGGTTGATGTACAGGGGTATTCCTTGCCCATATACTCAGTGACAAAAGCTTACAATTAAAATAAAAGGGATAATTGTCTAAAGTATGCTATATACATACCATGAGATATAATGGAGCCATTGAAAAGAGTACATTTTATATATACCAGCAAAGTTGGAAATATTTCCACAGTAGACTACTAATGAAAACAAAAGTACATGGGGAAGATTTTATAATATTCCATTTGAATAAAACAAGAAGTCTCCTGAAAAAGAAAACCCTAAATGGCAGTCTTTTCTTTGTGTATGCATGTGTATGAATATGTATGTATATGATTATGTGAGCATAGAAATTGTTAAATGTGGTTGTCTGAAGTTTCAACCCAACTAGATGAAACACCTAGTACGAATCACCCTAAACAGAAGCCATAACTATTTTTTTAGTAGTATTGGTAGTTTTTTAGGGAAAAGGGAATTACAACCTAATTCCAGAACCATTCTGTCTTTTATTGTTGATGTCTTTCATATGTTGTATTTGTTTAACCTTTAGGTTTGGTCTCTTCCCAGTTATTTTCTTCTCCTGAGTGGGCCCATCAGTACAGCACCTGTCTAGCCCTGGGTTCATGCCTAGAATCACCAAAAGAAAGAGGAATGGATAAATTTAGGCTTGACAAGTAGCTTTACATATATATTTTTTGTTATTGTTGTTGTTGATGGACCCTTATTTATTTATTTATATGTAGTGCTGAGAATCAAACCCAGTTCCTCATATATGCTAGGCAGGCGCTCTGCTACTGAGCCACAACCCCAGCATGACAAGTAGCTTTTGAGATGCTGACCAAATCATTCACTATAGATCCTTAACAGGCCATTAAAAATAGCAATCTGGCTGAGTTAGTAAATACAACTATTATTTGAGATTCCTTCCCATAAGAGAAAGAATTGGAAGAAGTTAAAGAAGTTAAAATTCCCAAGGAAAAAATTCACACAGCTAATGGAGCCTAAGCAATATCTACGTTTTAGAGTAGATATTGTAAAGAAAATCTGTAAATAAGATTAAAAAGGTTGGGGAAAGAATCAGGATGGTGCCGTATCATAAATGAAGAAGAGTCTATATGATGACAAATACAGCATGAGACAAAGATGAAGCCTAAGAAAAGTTAAGGCAGCAGGAATATACGATTAAACTAGTGTCAAAGAAACTGAATGACTAATGATCCCAGATTAAATATTCATGACAAGACCAGAATTCAAGTCTGAATCTTCTGTATTCATTTCTGTCAATCCCATGTATAAACTAAAGCAGTCTCACTCAAGTAATTATGACATTACAAATACAAGGATCATCCCAATTATTCTTATCATGTAATATTCACTTTGAATGATAATTGAATATTTAATGAACAATGATATGACAGCCAGCCATTCTTCATTCTAGGTTACAGGATGTGCATCTGTCACTTACCGTGTCGACCAGTAAAACCAAATATTATTGGAGAACAGGTAATTGGATGTTATATTTTTTTATTTTTATTGTTATTTTCTTTAAGAAAGTAGTTTTATTTGCTATAGAAGAACTACATTTGATCTTAAACCAAAAGGCCAAGACGCAATTCCTGACTTAACTAAAATGCTCATGTTCAACAATGTAGTTTACTGTAAGGTCCTGCATGTGAAGCCGGGCATGGTACCAGGGATTGAATTCAGGTGTATTTGACCACTGAGCCACATCCCCAGCCACGTAGTGAGACCCTGTCTCCAAAAATAAAAAGGGCTGGGAATGTGGCCGTGGTTAAGCACCCCTGGGTTCTATTCCTAGAACCCCTCAAACACACCTTTCACCCCTCCACCCAAAGAAACAGTAAATTCTGTAAGGAAGTTAGGATCCTTTAACAGTCATATGGCAAAATGTTCATTATGTTCTATACCATTTAACCCAAGACACTAACATATTTGCAACTTTAAACTTCTGTTTAATTGTCTTAGTAACTTATTCAAATTCTGTCTAATAGATATCCAGTAAAATGGGAGCCCATTATCATTGTATCATTTGTTCAGCGACAATCACCAGAAGGACTGATATGCTAGGACACATTAGGCGCCATGTGAATAAAGGAGAGACTAAATCCAGGTATATTGCTGGTAAGTTGAGCAACTCATTAACATATTGACAGGTATTTCTTTAAATAATGGTCCTGTTATTTTTTTTCAAACTTTAAGCAGATAAAATTCACTGATTTAGTGAAATAATTCAGTTGATGACCAATCCATTACTTCACATACTGTTTTCTTTCTGTGAGGTTTCCAGTAACATTCAGCTTTCTCAACAGCTATATTTAATTAATGGTGTAAAAAAATGCAAGTGACACTCAAGTAAATATAGATGTGTTAATGAAAGATTATAGAATTGTATTTCTAATAACAAATTCTGTTATCAAATCATTAATAGCTTGTTAGTCCTTCTCAAGAATTAAATTAAGCTCTTCTGGCCTAAAGCTTCCATTGTATATATACTGATTAACTTCTATCCAGCTAGTGTGGTGTTACGTACCATTCTTTTAAGAATTGAGAAATCACTAAATTTTCTTTCAGAACCTCATTAGAGAGACTAATATTGCAAGATATGTGATATGCCTCTTCAGAAGGATATATATTAACATTAGGAAAGGTTACTCTTCCTCAGCACTATAAAAGAAATAGAGTCGACGTTTAGTTAACATTCTTTTTTTTTTTTAATGTTTATTTTTTAGTTGTAGGTGATAGAATATCTTTATTTTATTTTTATGTGGTGCTGAGGATCGAACCCAGTGCCTTATGCGTGCTAGGCGAGCACGCTACCACTGTGCCATAATCCCAGCCCTAGTTAACATTCTGATTGTAATATTATCAAGAAGTTCAAACATAAAGGACCTCATTTCTTTTTTCCCTGCACATTATATGTCTTATTTCTTGATATTTAAAACATGCACATCTACACACATCAGTATTTCATTTGACTTTATAGCTGAAGGATTCCAGTTATATTAAATATAGAGTCATTTTTTCATTACTTGGTAGCCATTTGAACGTAACTTGTGATTTAAAATTATAATATGACAAAAGTTTCTAAAGCCCAGCAGCATAATCAGAAAACATAGTGATTCTTTTTTTAGTACCAGGGATTGAACCCAGAGACACTTAACCACTGAGCCACATCCCCAACCCTTTTTTGTATTTTATTTAGAGACAATCTCACTGAGTTGCTTAGGGCCTTGCTAAATAGCTAAGGCTGGCTTTGAATTCTTCATCCTCCTGCCTCAGCCTCCCAAGCCACTAGGATTATAGGCTTATGACACCACATCCATCTGTCAGGAAACAGTGATTCTTACTCAGCTATAGTGGCTGATAAAATGCAACCATACAGCGGTGCTCATACTCATTTTCTAACAATTATACCACTATAAAATATATTTAGCAGCCAACGTGTACAAACAGTGTTGTGTTTGATTTTGTGCTATCTTGGAGTGATTTTCTATAGATATAATAATAATAATAGTATTCTAGGCAATCAAGATTTTAAGTGAATATACTTTGTTTCATTCACCAGATACTTAAGTAGGTGCAACATTTTTTTGGAGACAGTGATGAATAAATCAAATTTTTTGGTTTCAATATCTACCCAACTGTTTACATTAACACAAGACAATATAGTTATTTTTCAAATGTATATCATTTTAGACATTGAGAATAATTTTGTATTTCCCTGAAATCATGTTTTTCTCCATCTTAGCTTCTACCGCTAAACCGTGTACTGAAATTTTGAAAGAAGCAGACACAGATGTACAAGTTTGTCCTAACTATTCTATACCTCAGAAAACAGATTCCTATTTTAATCCCAAAATGAAACTAAATCGGTAAGATAAATTTTTAAAAAAGGGTTATGGGATATTTCAAATCATTACAGATGTTCCTTTTCTTAACCTCTATGTTCTAATGTATTAAACTTCAGGTGCAGATTGAAAATCATCTATTTTAGTATTTTCTCAAAATTATTATTTTTCTACCAAGCCAGTTTTTTTTATTGTTGTTATTTTATTTAGTGTGTGTCTATATGGTGTTTTTTTTCTGTTTTTTTGTAAGAAAGAAATATCAGCTTAATTTTATGTAATTAATGAATAGGCTTGTGCTTCTGTGGGCCAGTTTTATTAATAAGTAAATGAAGAAAGGCTTATTAAATAGAACCCAACTCATAATTTTATAAGTTTTTAGATCTTATACTATTAAATTGGGGATATATTTTATTGAGTATTGTTTCAAAATAATTGTTTGTTTATACAGTAAAACAAATACTGTATGAAAGTATTGTTTATACAGTGACTAGAGACATTCTCACTTTTTTTTTTTTTTTTAATTTTTTTTAGTTGTAGATGGACACAATGTCTTTATTTTATTGCTTTGTATGTGGTGCTGAGGATCAAACCCAGGGCCTCACGCATGCGAGGCAAGCACTCTACCGCTGAGCTACAATCCCAGCCCCCTCACTTTTCTTAAATGAAGTAAAATCTACAATGATAAAGCTATAGTCTCGTAAAATTACCTTTGTATTACTTCCTTCTAGACAGCTGATATTCTGCACATTGGCTGCTTTGGCTGAGGAACGAAAACCTTTGGAATGTCTAGATGCCTTTGGAGCCACTGGTAAGTAAGGAAGCTTTTTTGGAATCCCATTTTGTTTATCAGATTTGTACAGTGTCTTTTTTTAGAAAATGTATATGACTATCATACCTAACAATATGTTTTTGTTTTTTTGTTGTTGTTGTTATTTTTGGTACCAGGGATTGAACTCAGAGGTACTCAACCAGTTACCCACATCCCCAGCCGTATTTTGTGTTTTATGTAGAGACAGGGTCTCACTGAGTTACTTAGCGCCTCACCCTTGCTGAGGCTGGCTTTGAACTCACAATTCTCTTGTCTCAGCCTCCCAAAGTGCTTGGATTACAGGTGGGCACCACCGTGCCTGGTTTAGCAAAATGTTTTGATGTTAAAAAAAAAAAAAAGATCTGAGGGAAAATAATTTTTATTTCTTTATTATGAAAAATTTTAAATATATACAACAGCAAAGAGTATCACTAATGAGTCCCTATCACTCGCTTCAGAAATAATCACCTCATACTTAGTCTTGTTTTATCTGTGTCCCCATACCTCATACCTCAGTTGCTAAATTCCCATCAATATGGAACAAATCATGGATGTATCATTTCATGTAAATATTTAAGTTGGATATCTAATAAATAAGGACTTTTAAAAAAATAAAAATATAATGCCATTATCACACCTATATCACCAGTTGTTTATATATGCCCAGTTTTATTTTTAAAAATTCAAATCAGAGCCGCGCGCAGTGGCACAAGCCTGTAATCCCAGCACTTAGGGAAGCTGAGACAGGAGAATTGCGAGTTCAAAGCCAGCCTCAGCAACGGCAAGGCCCTAAGCAACTCAGTGAGACCCTGTCCCTACATAAAACACAAAACAGGACTGGGGATGTGGCTCAGTGGTTGAATGCCCCTGAGTTCAATCTCTAGTACCAAAAAAAAAAATTCAAATCAGAATTCAGACTATATATTTTGTTTGCTGTGTTTTACTCTCTTATTATAAGAATATATGTGTTAATTATCTATGTCTAACTCTTTCTTTGCAGGGGGGTGGGGATTGAATTCAGGGATACTCAGTCACTGAGCCAAATCCCCAGCCCTATTTTATATATGTTTAGAGATGGGGTCTCACTGAGTTGCTTAGCACCTTGCCATTGCTGAGGCTGGCTTTGAATTTGCAATTCTACTGTCTCAGCCTCCTAAAGTGCTGGGACTACAGGCGCGCGCCACCGTGCCTGGCTTATGTCTAACTCTTATTATAAGAGTGTGTGTGTGTTAATTATTTGTTGATGCAACAGGTCTTTTGACCTGTAGAGTTTCTGACCATCTAGATTTTTCCTGATTGTATTGCCATGGTTCACATAACATTTTGCTTTCTCTCTCCTATATTTTTGTAAGTTGATGGTTTGGGGGCTAGGGGAATAGCTCAGTGGTAGAATGCTTGCCTCACATGCACAAGGCCTTAGGTTCAATCCCCAGTAAAACAAAACAAAAAAAAATGCTTATTTACTGTAATCAGGAAGTAACTGATGACTCTATTTTTGTGTTGTGATAACCATTGCCTAACCTTCAATTTTGTTTTTTTTTAAACTTATTAATCAGTTTATTTACAGACTTTCTTTTTATTTAAATATTTTTTTTAGTTGTTGATGGATCTTTATTTTACTCATTTATTATTTATATGTGGTGCTGAGGATCGAACCCAGTGTCTCACACATGCTAGGCAAGTGCTCTACCACTGAGCTACAGTCCCAGCCTCCAGATTTTCTTTTGTTAAAGTACATTTTAGTTAACAAATCTATTTACACAGGCATACATGGGAGTCTATCCCAGTTATTTTACAGGTCATACTTACAAACCACACCCCAAGTCTTCTGTGCAGAGCTGCACTGGATGTAACTATTGGTTGGAAATGCCTGATGACAGGCGATTTACACATACATAGTAAATGGATTTATTTTTCATGTCTGCACAGTACAGTATACACAAGGAGGCCCTGCCTCCCAGAGAATGCTTTGCAATGTGTTTACCAAGAAGGCTTTGCAAAGTCCAGAAGGAAAAGTTATTAAACATAGGTTAATTAAAATGACAGTACCTCCTTTGTATCAGTTTACATTTTTCTTCACATTTTTATAGTACAAAGATATTTTATTAAATTGCTGCACAACCAGTTTAAGATGGTTTGTAAACATGTAAAATTAGTCTTTGATTTTGAGGGTTAAGTCCATTCTTCCCCAAGAGATTTTTAACAATAGAGAAAAGATAATGGAAGCAGTAGATGGTTTCTTAACAGCCACTTGTACCCAGTCCAAGTCTTTGTTCATAAAGATTAAAGGATTATACTCTTAGCAAGCATGAGGAATCTCTGCTTCATACACTCCTCTCCTGGATGCAGAACAGTGGTTAAAAGCATGGGCTGTAGAGCCAAACTACCTGAGTTCAAGTCCCAGCTTCATTGTGTACTAGTTGTAAGACCACAGTAAATGTACTGCTTATGTATAGAAGTGGAGTAGTGGGGGAGACAGCATCTGTATGCACTTTCTAACAGTGAAGATTTAAGTAAATTAATATAGGTAAAGTATGAGAACAATACCTGTTAAGTACAAAATGCTATAAAAGCATTGAGTATCATCTTTATTGTATTATTACTACTGCTACTGCCAACACCATCATTAGTTATGTCTCTGTGCAAATAGGGTAAAAGTGATAAACTGGCTCTTCTGAGCCACCTAACTAGGAAATTTGAATAATTGTTTGCTCCTCTTTTTCTCTCCACTCTCCCCATATCAACTCAGCTACCAGATCTCGATTTTTCTTTGGTACTATAACTCATTCCTTTTCCAAGCATATCTTAGTTGTCTTTAATTGGTACCCTGGCTTCTAGTCTGTCTCTTCCCTCCAGTTTGTCTTTTATACTACCGCCAAACAGCCATTCCTCTGAAAATCTACATTGATAATGTTACTTCTCAATCAAAAAAGCCATTTATCTTACTGCCTAGAGTCCATACTTCTCAGATAGCAATTTAATATACTTCATAATCTGATTCCATCTGCTCTTCCAAATCTATGTCCCAATGTTTTTCCTTACATACCCTTTTTCTTTACTCTTGTTTTGAATCTGAAATCATTGAAGCTGATATCTAACGAAGATTTTTCTCAGCCTTTTTAATGTGCTTTTGTAATCTTATATCTCGGTTTGTAGCTGTCATTTGCATATTTGCCATGTTAATGAGGACATTAGAACTTACCCACAAGCTTCCTGTGAGAATATGAAGAAAATACATGTAAAGACTTTAACACAGTAGATGAGAGCTTTTTCCATTTTTGAGATACATGTATGAAGAAAATGGTCACTATTTCTAATACATAGGGGGTGTTCTAGTCCATATTGGTTGTGTTTATGTCCATTACTTATAACTAATCCTGTCAGTATGGAAAGCCTGTGAGGAGAGAAATTCTTGGCCATTGATTATTTTGTGCAATATTTGAAAATTGCTATTCTAGAAAAGTTATTTTTCATATTTTGGCATGGGAGGATAAACTTCAACGGGACAACTTTGTTCTGCCATTCTTCCTTCCAGTGAGTAGCCCTATAGTTATTCTTTTTTTGTTACCCACCCCTTCCTAATTTTTTTTTTTTTAGTTGTAGATGGACACAATACCTTTATTTTATTTATTTATTTTTATGTGGTGCTGAGGATCGAACCCAGTGCCTCACGTGTGCAAGGCAAGTGCTCTACCACTGAGTCACAACCCTAGCCCCCATGGTTATTCTTATCATATATTGATTTTCTCCTTAAGATTTTGTTTGAAGCCGGGCGCGGTGGCTCAAGCCTGTAATCCCAGCACTTAGGGAGGCTGAGACAGGAGAATCGCGAGTTCAAAGCCAGCCTCAGCAACAGCGAGGTGCTAAGCAACTCAGTGAGACCCTGTCTCTACATAAAAAAAACAAAATAGGGCTGGGGATGTGGCTCAGTGGTCGAGTGCCCCTGGGTTCAATCCCCGGTACCAAAAAAAAAAAAGATTTTGTTTGAAACACTATTCCATTGTAAGAAAAGAAAACACCAGTGATAGGTTAACAACCTATTCTGTAGAATAAAAATGTACATAAAGAATTTATTTGAACAAGGCTCATAAAAAGTATTATAAGAAGTATTAAAAATTCTGTTAAGCAAATTTTTGTTTTAACTTGAGAAACATTTTTTAAGAAAGTAGAAATAAGAATTTTCATGAAAATACTAAGATTTTGAAGGAATTTGAATTATCTATAAAAGTATATTCTCTTTTATACTGTTTTTATTCTTTAGTTATTACAATTTAAAAACTAGTTTTCTTCCCCATTTTCCCTAAGGAATAATGGGATTACAGTGGGCGAAGCACCTTGGAAATGCAGTCAAAGTTACAATTAATGACTTGAATGAAAACTCTGTGACATTGATTCAGGAAAACTGCCATTTAAACAAATTGAAAGTGGTGGTGGACAATAAGGAAAAGAAAGAGGGTGATGATATTCTTGAAGAAGGAGAAGAAAATCTTGGTAATATTAAGGTGACCAAAATGGATGCCAATGTACTGATGCATTTGAGATCTTTTGATTTCATGTAAGTGGAAAAGATTTGCTATGTCACTTGTTAAACTGACCTGGACTGTGGGTGGGGGGAATAGTTAAAAATTAAGATAATTTATTGTTGTTTATTTAAATCAATACAGCTTTTTACATTGACCTAAAGTATGCGATAAGAAAGTTTTCTAGCATTTGAAATAAAATGTCTGAGATGAACTTTTCTTTTTTAGCCTGATTTATGTTTTATATTTCTGATATATGACGTAACTGTTTTATTACTTATTTTAAAAGCAGAACTATGTGTTTGAAATAGATTGTAAAGTACTTTTGAATCCATAGAATCATATTAGAAATAATTACAGTGGTATGATTTTGGTTACTAATATGAGTTTAAATATGTTTATATTCTTTCTGATTTTAGACACCTAGACCCTTTTGGAACATCAGTAAACTATCTAGATTCTGCATTCAGAAATATAAGAAACCTTGGCATAGTATCAGTGACTTCTACAGATATCAGTTCCTTATATGCCAAGGCACAACACGTTGCCCGGCGTCACTATGGATGTAACATTGTTCGAACTGAGTATTACAAGGAATTAGCAGCCAGAATTGTCGTAGCTGCAGTGGCGAGGTACCAGATTGACAATCGTGTACCTAGTATGTTTTGGTAATGATGCAAAGAGAGAATACTACAAATGAGTGTTTGCTTCATGTTTTTGTTTTTGTTTGTGTTTTTGTACCAAGGATTGAACCCAGGGGTGCTTAACCACTGAACCACATCCCCCGCTCTTTTTATGTTTTGAGACAGGATATCATTAAGTTACTCAGGGCATCGCTAAGTTGCTGAGGCTGGTCTTGAACTCACGGTCCTCCTGCCTCAGCCTCCCAAGTTGCTGGGATTAAGGCATTATTTTTCAAAATACATGTGAAATACAGATTCTGTATCCCATATCTCTAATCTTGATTCATTTTATCATGTTTTTAATATTATGTTCTGTTAAATCTCATTTAAAAGTTTATACCTGAAATATTGTTTACTTTCCAACTTGAATGTTATTAAAATAATTAAAGTAGTAAGAAAGAAAAGATATTTTGAGATATTTGAGATTGTTGAGATTTCAGATCTCAACAATGTAGAGTAGATAGGAGGTAGTAACATGACATGAAAAACAACATTTTAGATTTGGAAAGGATCATTTGTTTTATATCCATTTCATCTTTATATAATTTGAATAAAATGATGGCTTATAAACTTTACAAAATGATCTTACAAAATAAGTTTTTTCTCATCAGAAACAACAGTTAAAAAGGGGAAGACTTTTTAAAATATTTTTATTTTAGTTACAGTTGTACACAATACCTTTGTTTATTTTTATGTGGTGCTGAGAGTTGAACCCAGTGCCTCACACATGCTAGGCAAGTGCTCTACCACTGAGCCATGACTCTAGCCCCGAGAAGACTTTTTGAGCACCTATTATTTGTAGAATATTATGCTAGAAGAACAAGAATATAATTACACATTAAAAGTATAGATAATGAATGATCAGCCAGCTCATTTACTAGCCCAAACACAAATTCCACAGCATTTACATGGAAATTCCTGCCCTAATTTGAACACAGATTAATAGACCTTTGGGGTTATTACTAATTAACTCAAAATTCCCATGCACATTTTGTACTACCTATAACTTATTGCACATACTTAAAAATGTTGTAATATAACAAATCCAGAAATGGTGTATCTAGCAGAACTTAATACGAAAAATCTAATGGTCAAAGGATTTTGATTATTCATTGTTCACTGAATATTCAGTGAACATGTCTATAATTAGTACTATATATATATATATATAGTTTGGAAGAAGCTTTTATAGGAAGATAGCTGATGTTGAGGATGAGAAACAAATGACTCTAAAAACCAGAGCATATATCATAAGGGAAAATGTCTAGAGACTGAAAACCCTGCCAGGCATTCTTTATCTGTGTATTTCTTTTTGTGTAAAGTTCTAGTAATGATATTTTAAAAGCATTGCTACTAGAAATTGAATTTTCCTTTATTTCCCATAACCCACCCATAGTTTACTGTTCACGTTAGTATTGTCAATATGATGCCAAATAAAAAATAATAATCCCCCAAAATAACTTCAAAAAATTTTTAATAGAGCTGCAGCCCGATGCAACAAAGGCATAGAAGTACTATTTGCAGTGGCTCTGGAGCATTTTGTTTTGGTGGTGGTGAGAGTTTTGAGGGGGCCTACTTCAGCAGATGAAACAGCCAAGAAGATTCAGTACCTAATCCATTGTCAGTGGTGTGAAGAAAGAATTTTTCAGAAGGATGGTAATATGGTAGAAGGTAAGTTCAATTTCATCTCAACTGTATATTGTTTAATTTATAATCTGTAAGCCTCCAATGAAAAGCTTTTATTACATCCCTAATTATACATGTTGTTGTCCTTTGATTTTAAAGATTACAGTGCTAACTTTGTTATTTACTATACTGGATTTACTTTGATCAACAGACGAGATGTTCGAGTGAGTTTATTAAAGTTATTTTCTCATGCTGTACAATTTTTACTCTATAGCCCTGCCCTCTATTAAAACATCTAGATATAACTTTAGTTTCCACTGTCGACTAATTTTAGGAACATAAGTCAGATTACTTTTGTCTAGGCTGTTACAAATCATTAATTTTATAAAAATAATTATCATGTTTCTGGCTGAATATAAAAGCTACTAGTTTAAAACTTCATTCAGTAAACATTTATTGAGTTTCTACTATATGCCAGGGCTGAGGATACGAGAGAAAAGCTAAACTGTAGCTCAAGCCTTCAGAAAGCTATTTTTCTGTTTGCTTTTCTGGACATAGAAATTAGTTTTGCCCATTATTTTTGGTTAAGTTCTTGGTTTGCTGGGTTTTGTTTGCTTGTGTTTTGTAGTACTGGGTATTCAACCCATGGCCTTGTATATACTGGGCAAACATTCTCCACAGAGCTACATCCCCATCCCTTTTTGTTTTATTTTGAGACAGGGTCTTGCTAAGTTGCCTAGGCTGTTCTTGAGAAGTTTTTGTATTTTTTAATATGAATTTTATTTATTTATTT
>PVHX01031209.1:0-15080 GCA_004024805.1 Geosciurus inauris | reverse complement strand
TGGTGATGTGGCTGTCCAGGGAACTGGGGAAGAGAGAGCATAAGCTGGATGAGGATTTGGTGACAGTCAACTATGGAGCTCACTGATGCTTTACCCTTCCAGACACTCATGCTAACAAGAGCTTGTGACTCTGATCCCTAACCTGTGGCCTGTACATCCTAAGACCATTATCCCCAGGCATTCCCCGAGTCTGGGCATTGCCCAGCCACGGCTGATCTACACCTGACACTTCCAGCCAGCCTGCTTGAAACCTGGTCCCAGAAACTGGACTGATCCTGAGAAGAGGATAAAGAAGCCTCTAAGAAGGGACTTAGACCCCCCTCAAGAACCTCCCATACTGGAAATGGGTGGGGGGAGCAGGGCGCAAGGGCTGAGTGGATGGGGCGGCCCGGAGCCAGCCAGGCAGTTTTTATTGAAATATTTTTAAATAATTTGCACGTGTTAGTTTCATGTGTCAGCAATGCTGTGTCTGATTCAGTGATCCCCGTGGGAGAGTGGGCCCAGGGGTTGGATAGGAAGTGCTCTGTCCCTTGAGTCCATGCTGAGGCTCCCCTACGGGGAGAAGAGCCAGTCAGCCCATCTGGGGCTGGCATAGTCCAGTAAGTGTGCTCTGTCCTTACAGGGTGTCCTGAAGGCCAAAGTTGGAGGCCTGAGATCACAGGCCCCACTGCTAAGAGCGTGCCCCAGGCAGCTGCAGGCTGGGTGTGGGTGGCTTGGCGTGGTGCCCTCGGTGGCAGAGGAGACTGCCCGCCTCACAGTTCAGGTTGCGGTAGCGGGCAACAGCTGGGGTAGGCCGGGGGCACATGGACAGGAAGCCAAAGCTGAAGGGGCCGAGGCAGCAGCCGGGACAAGGCAGCCCCTCCTCGGGCTCCCGGGGAGCTGAAGGGGGTGGCGAGGGTTCTGTCCTCTCCAGGGCTGCTGCCCGGGGCAAGCTATGCTGGGCCCGGTTCCAGGGCTCCCCAGCCCAGCCTTGTGGGGAATTCACCACCACAGCTGGGGGGTTGTTGTTGAGGGGAGGTCCTGATCTAGGGGACCAGGGCTGGGAGGCTGAGGAACAAGTGCTGATGAAGTTGTCTGTAGCCATGGCCAGAGGCAGCTGGGGAGCTGGTCCTGGGGGTTCTGGCTCCGGGCTGCTGCCCTCACACTCCATCCTTTCTTCAGCTGAGGGACCCACAGCGGGAGGGCCAGGACCTGGCAGTGCAGTCTCCATACGTCGAGGGAGTTCAGGGGATGAGGGCAGTGAGCGGCAGCGGCGGGCAGGCGTCCCAGGTTGAACCAGGCTCTCTGGAGTAGTCACCAAGGGCAGCTGGGTAGAGGGCAGTGGTGACGGTGGAACAAGGGGCAGGGGAGTGACTGGCTTGTTGGGTGTGTCCAGGAGCTTGATCTTGCCACCCCTGAGGTCTTCTCGCAGTGAGAAGGGATTGATTCGTGTCAGATTGTCCCCCCAGTTGGGGGGTGATTCTGGTGATGGGGGCAGGAAGAGATCTGACCGGCTTCGGGAGAGCCGGGGGTCTGGCCTGGGAAGCGTGGCAGAGGGACCACCTCTTGGAATAGACCCTGTAGACAGAGAAGTCTGTGATCACTGTTCTCAGCTTTTGATCATAGCTTCTGAGTGCTTCATTACTCTCCAGGAGGCTGGTGGGACTACAGCTTAGAAAGGGAGTCACACAGGGTGCTTTGGAAAGGGGGACTGTCACCTCCAGCCACCTTTTACCTCTTCTTCCCTTCTGCTCCCTTAGGCTCTAGCATTAGAAAACGATCTTCTTTGAGATGTCCTCCCACCCCACCCCACGCCAACTCCCAGTCTTCTCAACTATTAAATCCACTTAACCTCCCCCAGATAACTCCCTTGAGTTCTAAGGAGGAGAGGCAAAAGGACTTTCATTGGGTCAAGGTCATGCTCACTTACCCTGATTGTTTTTTTTTTTTTTTTTGGTACTAGGAATTCAATCCAGGGATCCTTTACCATTGAGCTACATCCCCAGCCCTTTTTACTTTTTATTTTGAAACAGGGTCTTGCTAAGTTGCTGAGGGTCTCACTGAGTTGCCTCAAACTTGAGATCCTCCTGCCTCAGCCTCCTGAGTTGCTGGAATTACAGGTGTGTACCACCATACCTGGCTTTACTTACCCTGATTTTGTGTCAGGGAAGTCCTGGTAAGGGGGGCTGTCTCAGGCAGCTGTTCAAGGATCCATTCTAGGTGCTGGGTGATCTCAGTGAAGGGGGCCCGGTTGCTGGGTTCCATCTGGTGGGTAGAGACAGGTACTCTTAAAATGGTTTCTAAGTTTTCTTCCCATCATTGGAGACCCATAGAGCAGCCATATCAGCTCATGGGTCAGGAGGGAAATAGAAGCTCTTACACTACAGCAGTGGATGGCCAGGAGCAGGAAAGGCAGCGGGCAGTCATCCCCCACTAGGGTTCGGAAAGCAGGCACATCCAGGCCAAAGTCCTGAGGACACAAGCAGGGCCTCTTAAGTCAGCCTTTCTTGGTTTCTCTTCCTGCCCTCCTATGAGGACCTCTACCTCCAGGGAACCCTCCTTGATTATGGGCCACCTAGTCTGGAGTTTCCCTCTGCTTCAAACCTAGAGATGTTCACCTCTGTACGGGGTAGGTAGTCAGGATCTGCAGGTACTCGGGCGATTAGCTCACAGAGGACAATCCCAAAGGCGAAGACATCAGCCTAGGGGTAGGAGATAATGTCAGGGGGACAATCGACATTTTTCACTTGAGAATTTTGTAGGTCTAGGTCAGGATTTGAGGAGGCAGTCTTGACAGTTTTCATGTGTGGGAGGGTGACAGTGAAGGCATGGGGAATTTTGGGGGTTCTTGAATATCTGGTAGGTTCTTTTTTTATTTTTTAGTTGTACACAGACACAATACTTTTATTTTATTTATTTTTAAGTGGTGCAGAGGATTGAACCCAGTGCCTCACACATGCTAGGCAAACGCTCTACCAACTGAGCTACAAACCCAGCCCCTCTAGTAGGTTCTTGAATACCGAGTCCTCTTGGGACTCGGATGGGTTAATGTCTTACCTTCTCATCATACAGCTCACCCCGCAACACCTCTGGAGCCATCCAGTATGGGGAACCCACCACAGCCAATGGCTCCTTCCTTGCCCCTTCCCTGCAGGGGCAGGGGCGGGGTAGTCAGAAACATCCACTCAGGCATCTTCCCCAGGCAAAAAGGTATGAGATGAGGACCCCCCCACCCCAAGGGAAATATCCCTGGGAACTTCACTTCAAGAGAAGACCTCTGGGAGGCTTGCAGGGAATAAGGGTATTTACTTCACCTGTACACAGGAATCTTTTCAGCCAGCCCGAAATCACCCACCACAGCTGTGAAGCCTCGGTCTTCCCGTCGGACCAGACAATTCTGATACACACATACAGGCATCCTCACACACTTATCACCTTTTGCTCTCCAGTCTCTCAATATGCACCCTAAATCCCTGTCACTCCAGTATAACGCCAACCCTTTCTCCCAGTTCTCCAGTGCACCCCAACATTGCAACATTATCTAAAACTCTAAACAGTGTGATAGTTATTAGTCCTTCAGAGCCTCTCACTCTAGGACCCCAGGATTACCCCATACCTTGCCACTCCAATATCCTAATATCTATTATCCACATTCCAACATCCATGGGCCTGTTATAACCTAATAATCATGCCTCCACCCACCTTGCCAGCCTACCTTGGAAGTGAGGTCTCGGTGGAATACACCTTTAGCATGCAGGTACCGCAGGCCTCGGGCAATGTCCAGAGCTAGGCGGAGCCTGACTGGCCAGGATAGGGGCTCGGGGGAGCTGAGCAGCTGTTCTAGGGTTCCCCCATTCATATACTGGGACATAGGGGAAGGAGAATGAATGTCAAGGCCTTAGCCTATATTCCGGGTCTCCCACTTATAAGCCAGGGGACACTCAAGAGGATCATAAAAGTCAGAAGTGTGCATCTGTGCTCTAAGGATCTCCATTCATGTTCTAGGGCTGCCCTGTCCAATACAGTTGTTGCTAGCCACAACTATTTATTAAATTTAAATATAATTAAACATTCAGTTCCTCATTCACACCAGCCACATTTCCCATGCTCTAGCCTCCCCACACATGGCTGGTGACTACTGTACTGGACAGTACAGACAGAACATTTCCATCACTGCAGAAAGTTTATGGGATAGCTGTGTTCTAGAGGATACAGGGAATGAGACAACATGAGGCTGCCTATATGCGGTTTGCCCAAAGGGAAGTTCAGGAAGCCTCCCTTGGGAGGAGGTCCTATGCCTCTCCTTATTCTCTGTACATCCACCAGGCCCATTGATCCTTTTCCCCTTGGAAATGGTGATAGTGGTGACGGTGGGTTCCCCTTTCTTAACCTATCTCACCTCTGTAAGGGCGTGCAGCTGTCCCTGGTGCACACAGACCCCCATGAACCTGGAACAGGATGGGGAGGATAGGAGGACGGGCTGTAAGAGACTTGGCCCCTCCTTAGTTCCCACTTTTCCCTCAGGTTCTTTCCCTTTCCCTCCAGTCCAGCAAGGTGCCCAGCAAGAGGCTGGAGTCGCTCACCTTAGGATGTTAGGGTGCCTGAGCCGGTTCATCAGCTGCACCTCCCGTAGTGTATTGCCCCGGTTACTGGGGAGCTTGTTCATCTTCAGCACCATGACTTGCCCTGACTGTCGGTGCCGAACCTGGGGGGCAATTGGGGCCGGTGAATGCCGGACAGGTTGGGTGGGTCACCCGAGTCCGAGATCTCTACCCTGGCTGTGGGCCCCCAAGTTCCAGCCTCTCATTGAAGGCTCGGTCCCGCCCCTCTGTCCTCTCCGCGGGTCCTACCTTGTAGACCTCAGAGAAGAAGCCGGCTCCGATCTTCTCCGCGCAGTGGAAATCGTCCACGCGCGCCAGGCTGGACACAGCGCTGCGGAGAGCTCGATAGGAGGAGGGGCGGCCCCGGCCCGGGCCTCCGCCTGCGGCCCCCGGCCCGGGCGGCCCCTCCCCCGGCGCCTCTCCGGGCCCGGGCCCAGGGCCCCGCAGTGGGGGCCGTTCCCCGGCCATGGCCGGGCCCCAGCCCGGGCCTGGCTCACATGGCAGGGTCCCCGGGGCCCGGGCAGCCCACGCTCGCCATGGGAGCGGGCCTGCCCGATCAGGGCTGCCGGGACTCCCGCTCCCGCCGGGAGAATGGAAGACCTGCCCAAGATCCTGGGCCCGCCCCCGCCGCGCCGGCTAGCTGGGCCCGGGTGGACGCCGCTCTGCTCAGCTCGACTCTGCGCAGGGCCTGGGCCTGGACCGAGTGGTGGTGGCAGTGGCGCTCCCGGGAGCCGGAGGGCGGGCAGGCTCCCCGCAGGCGGAGGCGGCAGGCGGCAGGCGGCGGGCGGCGGCTGCTCCGCTTCGCCGCCGGGGATCAGGCTCCGCGGCCTGCCAGGGGCGGGGCTGGGCCCGGCCGCGCTTAACTCCTTGGAGCCCGGCCTCCGGCAGCGGCCACGCCCCCCCCAGGTACGCAACCTCCGCCGGTGGCAGCGACACTCTAGGTGAGTGTGCCTGGGGAGCCGGGGTCAAAGGAGTTCAGGCCGAGGTTTGAATAACTGACGGGAATTAAGGGTGGACTGCTCAAACGTCTTTTAGCTCAATTAAGCTCAAATGTCTCTGAGCTGCCCCGAGAATCCTTTCTTCTCCCTCGCGTCACAGTCCGTGGAGGAACAGGTTCAGGAAGCCTCCACCTGGGCTCCTAGGGTCCTGGGCTCCATGGATCAGCATGGCAGAAAACTAGACCCCTCAGACCCAGCCATAAACATAGGCTGCCCAGCAACCCATCCACCTTTCCGGCCTGCGCTCCAGCCCCGACTGTCCATTTCCCAGGTCTCTTCGACCTCTACACACTAAATGTTTGGAATCCTTAACGCCTTCTACCTTCTCCTCGGGCGTCAGTGATACCCCGGGACTATAGGGAGACCCTGGCCGGCCCATCCCTGGCTTGGTCCCGATTCCTCCTCACTCCATCCCACCTCCCCAACATAAAATTCAGATTCCAGTGCTTCTGCCCAGTGGCCACCTAGCCTGGACCTCTTTCTTTGTCCAAATGACCTTCTCTTATGAGTAGCCTCCACCTGCAGGGAAGCCCCTCCTTCCGCACGATCCCACCCCCTCAAAGACGGTTTTTCCCTCTAAGACCCCTCCCTTTTCCTTAGTGCCACCATCAGTGTGCACCAGACTCCCTCAGTGTTGCACCCCCTCCTCTGTGTGTTCCTCTCAGTGAGATCTTCTCTGGTGACTCCCAGTCATTGTGACTCCTCCTCTCAAGGTGACTCCTCCCCTCGGTATTGCCCAGCCGTTATCAATGTGACCCCTCTCGTCTGATTCCTCCCTCTGTCAAGAAGGAGTAGGGTCTGCCTCCTCAGGCCAGAGGAGGAGCTGCAGCCACCCTTTTCTAAGTCGGGTCGGCCTTCTGAGTGCGCAAGCCCAATCTCTGGACGCTGAACTCGCCTTACCCAACGCTTCCGGTTCTGCCACTGGCTCCTCCTCCCGGGTCATCTGAGAAAAAACCAATCAACACCGGGGTTGGGTGACGTCACTCGTCCCGGGCGAGAGGTTCCAGCGCCAGTGAGCCTGCTGCCACCTAACGGCAGAATGGAGGCAAGGCGCGGGCCTCGGGAGCGAAGACAATTGAGACAGCTGAAGGAGCAAAGTCTGAACTTTTCCTAATAAGCACTTTTCCTTTAAAGCACTGTACTTCTGTTGCAAGCTAAGAAATATAAACATCGCGTGGGTGACTACCTTCTAACCGATTCCTGTCACACATTTATGAAAGTTGGAACCAAGAACTGCTATTTGCTTGTCAAGGGCTAATGAGAAAGAAAGGTCTTAGGTGATGCATCACGTTAGGATTGAGAGAAGGCATAGGGAAGACGGTCGTTGTATAAGGGAATGTATCACACCGGTTTGGAGGAGGAAAGGGAGTCATTTCCAATCGTTGTAGAGCTAGTTTAGGAAGTCCAGTTCTGAGAGCAACCTCTGCCTAGGGCATGTTCATTCTTCCAGAGGCGTTTGGTCTCAGAAATGCATGCTCACTCATCAATTAATATTAACATCTACAACTATTTTTGAATTTGCTTTTTAAAATTATGTGAGACCTTAGCCGGGCGCGGTGGCACACGGCTGTCATCCCAGCACTTTGGGAGGCTGAGACAGGAGAATTGCGAGTTCAAAGCCAGCCTCAGCAAGGGCGAGGCGCTAAGCAACTCAGTGAGACCTTGTCTTTACATAAAACACAAAATAGGGCTGGGGATGTGGCTCAGTGGTAGAGTACCCCGAGTTCAATCCCCAGTAACAAGAGCAAAAACAAAAACCAAACAAAAATTAAAAAACTCAAAAAATTGTGTGAGACCTTTAAGTACTAGGAATTTATGCCTTGTTTTATTTATTTATTTATTTTTTTGTTTTTGTTTTTGTTTTTGGTACTGGAGATTGAACTCAGGGACACTCGACCACTGAGCCACATCCTCAGCCCTATTTTGTGTTTTATGTAGAGACAGGGTCTCACTGAGTTGCTTAGCGCCTCGCCGTTGCTGAGGCTGGCTTTGAGCTCCTGTCTCAGTCTCCCTAAGTGCTGGGATTACAGGCTTGCACCACCGCGCCTGGCTTATGCCTCGTTTTAATTAATATCAAAATGACTGGCTTAATCGACCATGGGTTGACCCTTTATCCAAGTTTAAGAATCATTACAGTTGGTGATTGTAAGTTTGTTTCTTTTCCTTTTTCCCCCCTTTTCCCTTACTGGGGATTAAACCCAGAGGTGTGCTACCACTGAGCTACATTTCCAGCCCTTTATATATATATATATATTTTTTTAAACATTTTTTTAGTTGTTGATGGATCTTTATTTTGTTCATTTATTATTCATACGTGGTGCTGAGGATCGAACCCAGTGCCTCACGCATACTAGGCAAGCGCTCTACCACTGAGCTACAGCCCCAGTCCCCCTTTATATATTTTTGAGACAGGGTCTCACTGAGTTACCTGGAACTTGTGATCTTCCTGCCTCAGCCTCTGGAGTAGTTGGTTTTACAGGTGTGTACCACCCAGCCCACACCAGGTTAATTTTTAAGTATTTAGCTGGGGTACTGGGTGACATTAACCAAGATAAAAAAAAAAATTCTGGAGGAGAAAACGTGCGGGTGGGTGGAAGATAGATAATTGTCCTAAGCAAAGGATGATGGTCAAATAAACCATATGGGTAGATGCCATCAATCAATGTAGAATATATAAAGGGAAAAAAGCAATGCCTGCTTTCTCATATGTGGAAGCACATGAAATACTTGCTTTCATGGACCTTCTATACCAGTGATTCCCCATAGGCAATTCATGGCCAGTCTTGTTTCCTCTATACCCCGCCTTCTTCCAAGAACCAACTATTTGATGCCTATTTATGTCAGTGTATCATTTCATTGGTAAATATTTCATTTTATTATCTCTAAAGGTTGAAGGTTGATTCTTCTTTAAAATAAAATCACAGTATCATTGTTATACCTTATTATTATTATTTTTTTGGTACTGGGGATAGAACCCAGGGGCACTTTACCATATCCTCCTTTTTTATTTTTTTTTAAAAGTTGTTGATTGACCTTTATTTATTCCTTAATTTATATGCGGTGCTGAGGATCGAACTCAGTGCCTCCCAGATGCAAGGCAAGCGCTCTACCACTGAGCCACAATCCCAGTTTTTATTTTTTATTTTGAGACAGGGTCTTGCTAAATTGGTGAGGGTCTGCTAAATTGCCCAGGCTGGCTTCAAATTTGTAATCCTCATGTTTAAGCCTCCCGAGCTCATGAGATTACCAGCCCGTGCCACCACGCCTAATATTGTCACACTTTTAAAAAAACACAATAATTTCTTAATATCAAGTATCCAATTGTCCACATTTCCCTATTGTCTTATGTTTGTTTGGTTTTTATATGGGGATTGAACCCAGTGGTACTTAACCACTGAGCCACATCCCCAGCCCTTTTTATGTTTTATTTTTGAGACAGGGCCTCACTAAATTGCTTAGGTCATCGCTAAATTGCCAAGGTTGGCTTTTAACTTAGGATCCTCCTGCCTTAACCTCCCAAGGTGCTGGAATTACAGGCCTGCACCACCAGCCCAGTGATATGCTTAGTTTTCAAAAATTATTTACTTGAATTGAAATTCAAATAAAATTCTTATGTTGTAATTGATACATCTCTTAATCTTTTTAAATTTTTTAAATCCATTCTCCATCTTTTTTTTTAAAGAATGCATACAATTTATCCTATAGTTTCTCAAAATCTGAATTCTGATGAGCTGCTTGTGGTGTAAAGTAGTATGTTCCTCAGTCCCCTAAATTTCATGTAAGTTGATGTTTAGACATTCGATCAGATTTAAATTAGACTAGTTTATAGGTGGTTTTAGTACTTCTGTCAGGAGGTAGGCAATGGTGATTTTTTTTCTTTATGCATTGGGAATTGAACACAGAGGTCAGGCGCTTTACCACTGAACTACACCTCAGCCCTTTTTATATTTATTTATTTATTTAATTAAAAAAATTTAAAGATGTTGATGGACCTTTATTGTATTAATTTATTTATATGTGGTGCCGGTAATCGAACCCAGTGCCTCACACAGCTAGGCATGCAATCTACTACTAAGCCATAACCCCAGCCCTATTTTTTAAAATTTATTTATTCTAATTAGGTAGACATGACAACAGAATACATTTTGATTTATTGTACACAAATGGAGAACAATTTTTCATTTATCTTGTTGTACACAATAGTTACACCATATGTGCAGTCATACATGTACCTAGGGCATTGCTGTCCATATTCCACCATCTTTCCTGCCCCCATGTCTCCCTTTGACCAAAGTTTCTCCATTCTTCCCATGCCCACTCCTGCATTGTGGCTCAGCATCCACTTATCAGAGAGAACATTCAGCCTTTGGTTTTGGCTTACTTTGCTTATGATATTCTCCAACTCCATCCATTTACCTGCGAGTGCCATAATTTTATTCTCTTTTAATATTGAGTAATATTCCATTGTGTATATATACCACAGTTTCTTTATCCATTCATCTATTGAAACCCAGCCCTATTTATTTCTATTTTTAATTTTTGGTACCAGGGATTGAATCTAGGGACACTTAATTACTGAGCCACATCCCAGCCCTTTTTATATTTTATTTACAGGGTCTTGCTAAATTGCTTAGGGCCTGGCTATGTTGTTGAGGCTGGCTTTGGACTCACAATCCTCCTGCCTTAGCCTCCAGAGCTGCTGGGATTACAGTCATGCACCACTGTACCTGGCTTTATTTTATTTATTTATTTATTTATTTATTTATTTATTTATTTATTTATTTATTTTGGTGCTGGGGATTGAACCCAGGGCCTTGTGCACGCGATATAGGCTGGGGATGTGGCTCATGATCGAATACCCCTGAGTTCAATCCCTGGTACAAAAAAAAAAAAATGTAGCTGTATTATTTCTTCATTGAGCTATATCCCCAGTCCCCTGGCTTTATTTTTGATTTTGAGACAGGGTTAGTCTTACAAAATTGCTGAGGCTGGCCTTCAACTAGTGATACTCCTACCTCTGGCTCCTGAATTGCTGGTATTATATGCCTGCACCACCATGCCTGGTACAATGGTGGTCTTTTTGTGAAATTAGTAACTGATAATTATCATTGTCTAGACCAGGAGTTTTTTTTTCCCCCCATAGCTTTACTGAGACAAAATTGAAGTACAATAAAATGCACTTTTTTTTGAGGGCGAGTATCGGGGATTAAACTCAGGGGCATTCAACTACTGAGCCAAATCCAGGCCTATTTTGTATTTTATTTAGAGACAGAGTCTCACTAAGTTGCTTAGTGCCTTGCTTTTGCTGAGGCTGGCTTTGAACTCTCGATCCTCCTGCCTCAACTTCCAGAGCCACTGGGATTATAGGCATGTGCCACTGCGCCCGGCTGAAATGCACATATTTGAAGTATGCAATTTGATCAGTTTCGAAATGTATGTAACCAATACAATCAATATAAAAAGCATTTCCATTACTTTTGTTTTTAATTTGAAATCATGCAGAATGTGTTTCCTGCATGATTTATTACATTAAAAATCAGTCACCTTGAGCTAGGGGTGTAGCTCAGTCACAGAGTGCTTGCCTAGCTCATGTGAGGCACTGGGTTCAATTCTCAGTACCACATAAAAATAAAAAAATAAAATAAAGGTATTGTGTTCATCTACAACTAAAAATTTTAAAAAATCATTTAATTTTTAAAAAAATCAATCACCTTAAGATATGTAGAACCCACTCCCACATGTCAACTCTTTCAAAATTAAATGACACACTTATAAATATCTCAGAGGTCAAGGAAGAAACCATAAGAAAAGTAAATAGAAAGTGCTTTGAACAAAGTGATAATAAAATCTTAAAATATTAGGGTCTCTGAGATGAAACAGTACTCAGATGAACATTTATAACAAAGTATTTGTATCAGAAAGAAGCTAGAATAACAATCAAATTATTTTCAAATATGTAGTAGGAAGGAAAAATAAGAGTAGGAACAGATATATATGAAATAGAGAAGAAATAATACAGCTACATTTTTTTTTTTTTTGTACCAGGGATTGAACTCAGGGGTATTTGATCATGAGCCACATCCCCAGCCCTATTTTGTGTTTTATTTAGAGACAGGGTCTCACTGAGTTACTTAGTGCCTCACCTTTGCTGAGGCTGGCTTTGAACTTATGATTCTCCTGTCTCAGCCTCCCAAAGTGCTGGGATTACAGGCGTGTACCACCGCGCCCAGCTACAGCTAAAATTTGATAAAAAATAAGTTTAATCAAGAAAAAAGCAAGAACACAAAAATTAATATCAATGGAAAGGAAGCTATCAAAATAACCCTATAGATGCTAAAAATATATTAAGGTAATCTTACAATTGTATGCCAACATATGTGATAGTTTACATAACATGGTCCATCTTCTTAGATGCTGAGAAGAAAATGTATTCAGGCATTGATGGATGAAATATTCTATATATGTCTGATAAGTCTAAATTATCAATTATATTTTTTACTTCTGTAGTTTCTTTATTTGGTTTTTGTTTGGAGGATCTATCCAGTGGTGACAGAGGTATGTTAACGTTACTCAGTATTATTGTGGTCTATTTGATTCTTGAAATTGAGAAGGATTTGTTTGATTTACATAGATGCTCCATTGCTTGGGGCATAAATATTTATGATTGTTATGTCTTATTGATGTATAATTCCCTTAAGGGATATGAAATGGCCTTCTTTGTCCCTGCTGATTAACTTTGGCTTAAAGTCCACTTTACCTGATATGAGGATGGAAACCTCTGCTTATTTATGTGATCCATGTGAGTGATATGTTTTTTCCCATCCTTTCACCTTCAGTCTGTGGATGTCTTTGCCTGTGAGATGAGTCTCTTGGAGAAAGCATATTGTTGGGCCTTTTTTTTTTTTTTTAATTCAATCTGCCAGTCTGTGTCTTTTGATTGATGAATTTAAGCCATTAATGTTCAGGGTTATTATTGAAATTGATTTGTATTCCCGGTCATTTGGGTTTATTTCTAGCTTTTAATTTGAATTAATTTCTCCTTTGAGAGACTATTCCTTTAGTGTAATTCCCCCCTTTGCTGGTTTTCACTTTTTTTTCATTTCCTCTTCATGGAATTTTTTTTTGTTTGTTCTAATTAGTTATACATAACAGTAGACTGCATTTTGACACATCATATGTAGAGAGAGTATAACTTCTCATTCTCCTAGTTGTACATGATATAGAATCACACCGGTCACGTAATCAAATATGTACATAGGGTAATAATGTCTGATTCATTCTACTATCCTTCTTACCCGCTTACCCTCTCCCCTCCCTTCACTCCCTCTGCCTAATCCAAAGAAGACCTGGATTTCTTAATCTTGACGTTATTGACATTTTGGGCCAGAAAATTCTTTATTGTAGGAGACGGTCCTGTGGCCCCTGCATAGGCATTTAGCTGTACCCCTGGCTCCTACTCACTAGATGCCAGTAGCACTTCTTCCCATTGTGACAACCAAAAAATATCTCTAGACATTGTCAGTTGTCCCCTGGGGAGGGAGACAGAATTGTCACTGATTGAGAACAACTGGTCTAGTTTTATTAACAAAGAAATTAGAAAACAATGTTCTCATTCTATCATTCCTTCTTTGTTAGTAGAATATTTTTATATAGAGAAATGGTCCATGTTAACTATTTGTTACTCAGAGATACAATTTTTAGGAAAAGCATAAATATTTGTTTGTTTTCCTTTTATTTTACTATCAAAGTAATGAGATAATTACCTAGCATCTTCTAAAGTTGAGGATTTAAAAATTCTCTTATGAGGATTTTTTTTGGTATTACTATGAACTCAAACACATATGTGATATAATCATTTATTCGCAGTTACCACCATTTTTTATGTTAAATTGTCCTATTTTGGCCAGTGGGAATTTACCCAAGTTGGCTTCTAATTCTTTTTGACATAATTCTATGGTTTGAATATCACCTCCAAAACACATGTTGAAATTTAACTGCCATTATAACAGTGTTAAGAGGCAGGATCTTTAAGAGATGACTAGGTCATGAGGGCTCTGTCCTCATGAATGGATTAATACTGCTACCCTGGAAGTGGCTTCTTGATAAAAGGATGAGTTCAGCTTGATTTCATTGCTTGCTTGCCCTTCCACCATGTGACAGTGTTGCAAGAAGGCTCTTGCCAGATGCTGGCACCATATTTCTGTTATTCCCATCCTCCAGAACCATGAGCCAAATAAACTTCTGTTCATAAATTAGCCAGTTTGTGATCTTTTATGATAGCAGAAAACAGATTAAGATAACACTCCAGCTTTCTTGCTATTTTCTATGATAAAATGTTCCAAGCTCATTTTGTATATATCTAGGCCAAAGCTGGTATTGGCTATTTTTTCAATAATAAAATTTATAATTTATATGTTTATAATTTCCCTTTGAGTGGGAAATGGTATTCAGACATCAAAATTGGAGTACCAGGGATATAAGGTTATTTGACCTTGGAAAGAACAGTTAAGTGAATGTAGTCAGTTACCCATTCTTCTAAAAAATTATCCCCCAATTTCTTCAATATGAAAAATTTCAAACATGCAGAAAAGTTGAAGGCATGCACAATGAACATCTGCATACTCTTCACCTAGATTTAATAATTAGTAACATTTTTGTCATGTTAGTTCTCTGATATAACAGGCATGATGATATATAATATAGTATAACATCTTATTTGAAAATAAGTTGCAGACATGATAACACTTCATTCCATAATTGTTAGTGTTATCTCCTGAGGTCATTTTCTATGTAACCATAATATTGTGTCTTAACTTACTTTCTTTATTTGGTTTCTTGATTCTCCTCATATTTCATTGTTCCTTCTTCCAAGTCTTCTTTGCTGATTCTTGCTCATCTTCTTGACTTCTAAAGAGCATAATATCTAGGACTCCATCTTTGGGCCCCTTTCTCTTCTCTGTACATAGACTGGGTCATGTCATTGACCTTACGGTTTAAATACTTTATGTGGATGGTTCCCAGTTTCTTGTTCTTGCTATAACTCCTCTTCTGAACTGTAGGGACTTCTATATTCGATTGTTTACTCATCATCTTCTCTTGACTATCTAATTGGTTTTTAAAAATCAATGGGTACAAACAACTTTTTTTTCTCACTTCCTCTCATTTGGCTCATCAGCAAATCACGTAAGCTGTACCCCTGCACTGCCCCCATCCCCCAGTACTGGGGATTGAACCCAGAGGCACTTTTCCAGTGATCTGTATCCCCTGCCCTTTTTTACTTTTGAGACAGGGTCTTGCTAAATTGCAAATGTTGGCCTCAACCTTGCTGATCCTCCTCCTGCAACCTCCTATATACCTGGGATTATAGGCATGTGCCACAATGCCCACATACACAGTACTTTTGAAATCTATAATCCAATCTAAGACTGTGTCTTAGATTGTTGCAATAGCATACATTTTGGTCTTCCTGTTGATGCCTTTTCCCCTCTGTAGGCTGTTCTCT
>PVHX01031208.1:0-15094 GCA_004024805.1 Geosciurus inauris | reverse complement strand
CAAGGCGCAGAGAACTGACAAAAAACTGGTTGGAAGCTGGCACCCCGCTACTTCCAGTCTCAGTCTCGGATAGCCAGAGCCCTGGGCCGAGGCCCGGGCTGCAACCGCGCCTCTCCGGCCGGCGCCGAAGCCACGCCTCCTGGCTACTGCTGCCTCCCGGTGATCCTGTACTCACACATACACGAGCAAAATTCCTGCATGGGATGTTGAGCTGCAGAATGATGCCAGGATGCTGGCTGGAAAACGGCGCCTCCACCACTTCCAGCTTTGGTCCCTGAGAGCCTAGCGCAGAGTGGACTGTCTAGGCCGCCATCTTGGAACCGCCTTGACAGTGCACTTTTATGTTACACATTTTTAATTCTTTATCCATTAGAAATAGTATAACTTATGAATGGAAAGCATTTGTTTCAGTCATGGTACTAAGAGTAAAAAGAAAGTCTTCCACTATTCGGAGGTTTTATTTTTAAAATGGGATAATTACAAGAATATAGATGTTATTTAGGGGAAGAACAATGGATAAGGAAGGTACCTGGAAGTGAAAGTACTTATGAATTTTGCCTGAAAGAAATGAAAAAAGGGAGCAGTTATTGGTGACCCAAAGAAAGTCAAGATGAAAACTTCTCATAGTAGCAGTGATATTTATTTGGTGCATTCAGTGAGCCCAAGATGACAACTTTAGAAGCCAAATGAAGAAATACCCTCACCTGGATCTCAGTTCCCTCCTCACTTTACACAAATATCCTTTATCCGATTTCCTTGTATATGTTCTCATTCACCAAAGCCCCTCTAAGTCAGGATACAAAGCATCTTAAAGAAGTGTCCTGGGCAAAGAGCATGACAGCAAATGAAGAAGATTGAATCCGTCAAGGTGTAGAAAACCCATAGCACTGTGCTCATAAAGAGATGGAAAACTTTTTTTTGTTTTTTTGCAAGTTATTCCCAACCACTATGTGATGGGTGGAAATGTCCCTCAAAATTCATATATCAAAGTCCTAAACCCAGTACTTATAGAATATGATTTTGGGAGTATAGGGTCATTGTGGACATATAGAAGTTACTAAAGTTAAGATGAATTTATATAGGAGTAGGGTTAGCACATCATCCAACATGATTGAAGTCTTATAAAAAGAGGAAATGTAGAAATGAACATGTACATTGTGATACATTATTCAAAGATTAGATTATGCTACCACAAGCCAAAATCAGCTACTGGAAGCAGGAAGAGAGGGCTGGAGCAGGTCTTTTCTTAGTAGCTGAGAGAGAGCATGACCTTCCTGATAACCTGACCTTAGATGGGAATATTTTCCCCTATCAATTAAAGTTGTAGTTCATTGCAGTCATACATAATAAGGACATATAGTATTATGGCATTGAGTACTAGAGGAGTTATTCATGAAATCTAACTGGGCTGGAGAATGTTTGAAAATGAGTTTGTTATTTTGATGCTTTATTTAAGGTGTCAATGTGGCTAGGCTAGAGGAGCCAGCTATTTAACCAAACACTATGAAGGTATTTCACAGATGTCGTTAATTAGGGTGATCAAGTGATTTTAAGAAATCATACTCAGTCAATTGTGCGTTAACCTCTTCCAGTTAGTTAAAAGGCCTGAAGAACATTAGGATCTCTGTAGAGCAAAATCTCTGCCTCAAAACTCCAGTTTCAACCACTTCCTGAACTTAGGCTGTGGTCCTGCTCTGCACATTTTGGAATTACAGTCATATGAACCCATGCCTTTATGCATGTATTGTAAGAGCACTCCCCATACCTTCCAGCCCGCCCTTCCCTCTTTTCCCATTCTATGGTGATGAAACACATGCCCTGCAGAGCATGCCTCATTGGTTGTAACCTCGGGGCCATGATTGGTCCCAGGACCCTTTATAAGCCTCTGTACTTCCTGGATTAAACAGGTTCTGCGTCTCACTCAGGCAGATCAGTCTTTCCTACTCTCGGAGCCTGGGTGGAATGACTCTGCGGACCGTCACCCCTAACTTCGTCCTGTGAGACCCCACTTCGTCTTCCCTGAAGACCCCTTTTCCTCTCTCAGGACCCTAAAGCCTTGTCCTGTGAGACCCGCTTCGTCTTCACTGAAGACCCCTTTTCGTCTCTCAGGACTCCAACTCATCGAGGAGACCCACGAAGCATGACTTCAAACAGTAATATATCTCTTATTTCTCTAGAGAGCCCTAACAGATAAGAGATTTTCCCCACTGTTTTTGAGTAAACAGCTCATCTTCACTCTTTTTTAATTTTTGAACTTGAATTCATTGTCCTGTTAGAATATGCCACTGCTATGGTTTAGATATGAGATGTCTCCCAAAAGCTTATGTGTGAGACAATGCAAGAAAGTTCAGAAGTGAAATGATTGAGTTATGAGAGCCTTAACCTAATCGGTACATTAATCCACTGATGAGGATTAACAGTGTGGTAACTGTTAGACATATAGGGTATAGTGACCCTCGAGGAAGGTCACTCGAGGAGTGCTCTTAGGATTTATATATTGTCTGTGAAGAGAGGAAGTCTCCCCCTGCCCTCTCTCTCCTTTCTTGTTGCCATGTCCTGAGCTGTTTTCCTCCCCGACACTCTTCTGCCATTATGTTCTGCCTTGCCTCAAGCCCAGTGCGGTTCAGTTGACTGTCATGGAATGAGACCTACAAAACAATAAATATCAATGTAAACATTTCCTCCTCTTGTCAGGTCTTTCAGTCACAGTGGAGCAAAAGCTGACGAAAACAGCCATCATGACATTCTTTTCATTTTGTTTTGAAGTATTTATAATGTCAGTTTCTTTATCTATTTTGTGTCCTCTTCTATTTTCATAATCTTAGAACACTTCTCCCAACCCAGCTTCATCAGTAGAAGGAAATAATAATGATCTCAATCTCCCTCAAATTCCTGAATTCTCAGTGTCAACTCTTTTTGTACCAGGGATTGAACTCAGCGGTACTTGCTCACTGAGCCACATCCTCAGCCCTATTTTGTATTTTAATTAGGGACAGGGACTCCTGAGTTTCTTAATACCTGGATTTAGCTGAGGCTGGCTTTGAACTCACAATCGTCCTATCTCAGCCTCCTGAGACACTGGAGTTACAGACATGTGCCACAATGCCTGGCTCAGTGTCAACTCTTAAAAGAGGATACATGAAAATTGAGACTGTAGGATTCCTGCTGTTTTCTGTAACACATTTTACCAAGAAAAGAGAGGGCAAGGATTCATGAATTAAGAAAGGCTATTTTTAATTTTTAGAAAACACATATAACTGGGTCACAGTGATTTCTTCAGCTTCTCCCCAAGGCAATATTATAGAAAATTTCAAGATTATCCCCACAATATGGAATCTTTAATGATGGAATCAGAAATTAACTTGGGATGACAGTTGGACAGTCAAAGAAAGCACACTCTGGATTGAATCAATTTTAATCGAAGTAGGTAAATCCTATGAGAATAATTTAAATAATTATAAAAAAATATAACCTTTAGAATTTGCCAAGGTAACATAGGAAATAAATATAAATAATCGCCCTCTCTTCATTACTGGGAGCCCAGTATTTTGATAACAGAGTTAAAGACATCTGTGATAGACATCATTCTCAGACATGATCTTTCATTTCTTTAAATATAATTTTTTTACTAAATATTTTAATAATATATTAATATTTACTTAATAAATGTCTTAACTAAATTGAGCATAAAAATCATACTGTATTCTAAACTCAAGTAGAAATATCTCTATCTGTGGTTTGGAATTATTCTTGCTACTTAGATATAAAATAATTGGAGACACTGCTGTGAAAATACCCTTAATAAAAAATATACTTATATCTTCAGCTGTAAGTCTTCACTTTCTTCCCTGAAGAGTCATAAAACAAAAATGTTTTGACAATTATGACTCGGGTTTCTAGTGAGCAATTTCATGTATCTCTTGCTTTCCATCTTTGTTTGGTTTATTTTATTTATCAAATTTAGCTCAATTTTATTTCTTTCAGATTTCCATAATTCTAAAATTGTAAGGGTTGTCAAGTGGATCCACAGAGCTTCTAGAAATACAAGTATCATCTTCATTCACAGTCTTTGGTCTAGGAACTCCAAGTACACAGTGACAGTAATTTTTGAATTTTAATGGAAAAATTAAAGTAGTCATTTTTCCCCCTATAAATCTCTTCAGTATATTTGTATTCGCTTTAGGCAGCTGCATATAGCTACTGTTCTTTCTATTATTTGTATAATTTTTAGTCCTTAATGGACAAATAATATTTACATCTAATTATGGGTTGCAGTATGATAATTTTATTCATGTATACAGTGTGTGATAATCAAATCAAGGCCTGAAGCTTAAAAGTTTGAACAGTGATTTCTATTTGTGATTTTAGTCTTGTTTTGTCTCTATTAAAATGAGGTACTTACATGCAATAATGGTTCACCCCTTCCTTGACCTGAGTAGGAGTGTGTTTCCCTGTGTGTGTGCAGTGGCTCAAAAGGATCTTGCTTTTTATGTGAGGTCATTATCCTATCTCCTAGGTTTGTGGCTGCAGAAAACTTGCCTCAGTGTTACCTAAGTGTATCTTTCTCCTCAGACTCTTCCCTAGCAATCCTAAACTCCACACTGGATTTCTTGTTCTCTTTGTATTTTGATAGACAATGTTGTTCGTATCACCGACACTTTCTCTTTTCTGTGTCATATTGATTTTTCTCTTTCTCACTCTCCTCCCTCACATCTCCCAACCACCACTTTGAATTTCTACTCTTACTTTCCCCTTTATGAATCTTGAAAGTTTGTGATTTTCTCCCTTCATGTGTATAATCCAAAAGAAAATGGCAATAGTGAACTTTCAAAGTATAGTAAAATAAAAATGATAGTAAAGGTACCATCAGCTCTAAGTTCTATAAAACTCCATAGCTGTTGATTAGCTAGGACATCTAGACACCATTATTCATTTCAATGTGGGATACTTGCTATAGGAAAAAAACCTCACTGCAGAATTACTGTAATCTTTTTCAGAAAGCAAACTGCAGTAAAACATCTCAGTAAACATCTCCTATTGGGGAAAGATTATCCACTTTTCTATAAAATAACATGATATTCTCTTTTTGTATAATGACACAAGTCAATAAGCATCATTCCCATTGATACTTAAAAGTCTCACTGAAGCCTGTGATATTTCTAATACTTGTCTATAATACTGCAAATCGATCCCTTTAAAAGTCAAGATATTTCTTTTTTTCAAGAGAGTGAAAGACCAGAGAAAGAAGTATGAGTTGAAGTGAATCCATGAGAGCCAGATCACAGGAAAAGAAACAATGTATTTGAAGCTGAACAATGAAAAGAATTTACAGCACAATATATGCAAAGCCATAGCCAGATGCTTTACTGCACTGAAAGCTCATACTGACTACAGGTTTGTATAATTTTTCTCTCTGGAATAATTTGGTCTAAGTTTACTATGCTTCTTAGCAACATAAGCCCTCTTGGTTGAGTGAATCTTTTCTTTTAGTCTCTCTTCATATCTATCCGGCTATTTTGAGACTTCTTCTAAGCAGAGAGCAGGCTATTACATAGAAGAAACACCTGGAACCTCTTACTCTGAAAGGAAGAGGATTCACTGCCTGATTTCCTGGCTGATTTCAGTTCCCTGTTTAAACCTAAAGCAGCCTGTAGTTCACATATAACGGGCATGTGTGGCCAACTTTCTTTTTTCTATAATGAAAGCTTGAGCATTTCAATGTAAAGAAATTGAGATTGGATCCTTATAATTAAATGTACAATATTTTTGAAATCATTTTATTCCACCAGTAATTGATATTTTGTAAAAATTTGGCTTGAGTCTCCAATAGTCCAGTTTATAAAATCGCAATGACTTGCCTATGTTTGTGATTCCCTTGGGGTTTCAATTATCTTGGACATTTCTTAGTTTGACATCCTATTTCCGTTAAATAACCAAAACTTAATAACACTTTATAATTGATATTCCAATCTATATCCTGAGAATTCCATTCCACTGAATTGAACTAGAATTGGATCAAAGTCTTAATCACTATGCATATTATACATTTTTTGAAGTTTAAAAATTTTTCTGGCATTTTGAGGGGTTGCATAATTTATATTTTACTTTTTCCCTCTTTGCCATCATCAGTTCCTCTTTCCAACTGGTTTTCAATGCCATTCTGTTCTCTAAACCCCCTTGTCTCCTGTATTCCTCATTAAACCCCATCTTCAAATTTTCTCATTTCTTAATTCTTATTCTTTTTGTATCTCCTTGGGTAATCGTCATTCATTCTGGGTATACTCAGAGGCACTTGCCTCTATAACAACATTTGATCCAAACTACACAGAGCTCTGCTTGGAGATAGTTACATATCCATCTATTAAAATAGTGATATCTTGCCAATACAGACTTCATAAATAAAAATAATTTGATGGTTCAGTAACTCAAACTCAATTTTGTTTTATGCTAATAATAGCAAGTCCTATCAAAGTAGATTTTTAAAAGTATAAAATATGGTTCCTGATCAAAAATTGCTAATGGTTTCTTCAGACACATAAAATACATGTGAAAACAAAATTATAGTGATAGGTAGTAACAGTGCAAACCCATGAAAGTTGCACAACAGTTTGTGCTAGTAAAAGTTCAGTAAAGTAGATTTTTTAAATACTATATGGGAAGTAATAATTTGTCATCACTGAAAGAATGAATGTACCTAATTACCTGCCCTTCCATTATATGTATATTTCTTGTTAAAACATTTGTTAAAGAAAATTGTTTTTCATAAGGTAAATATTTGATATGTTCAAGTATTAAATTCTTCCATTAATATCTAAAAGAATTTTCAAAAAGAGAATAATTGTTTTGATAAGATTTTGATGATTAATACATATGCATGCACAAACATTATAAACATGCACAATAAATTCCACTCATGTAGAAGAATATATTATTTACAAAACAAGTGCTTGTCCAAATTATAAATATTAAACATGTGAGAAACAATAAAAAAATCAAGGATTTCAATTAATAAGTCTCCATATTTATATTCTAATTATTAAAAAGTAATTTAACCCAATAAAACAGACAATGAATTCTTTTAACACTCCAGTTGTTTAAAATAGCGTATCTATTTGCACAGAATTCTGTTTGTCTTATGAGAAGTGCTTATCATATTTTAGTATTATAGCATTTGCTCTTTAGAGCTTAGCACATTGCTAAGTTCACATTTGTGTTCATTTTTATGTCAATCATTAAAATTTGCATGTAAAGTTAATATAAAATCAGTCAAAAATAATAAACATGAGGGAGCAATATTTAGGGGTTGAGAAAGATAGAGGAACATGTAGCTGATTCTTTAGGTTTTTTAAATAATTGCTCATCTCTATTATTATTATTGACCCTACTGAACCACAATATAAAATATGAACTTGCACTAGTGAATTCCTGATACATTTTTCATGGTGGCTTTTATAAACCTCTGTCTCTGGATTTCTCAGTCCCATTCTTCTTAATTTCATTCAATAGCATATCTCTAAAATATTCAGGTTCTCCAAATTTCTGCCTTTGGTCATTTTGTCTTTTTTGTTTCTTGATTTTTCTTTTTGGTTATCATAAATCTTTAATTAAATATTTACCTTTAAGTTAAACAACTGTCATAATTACTCAAAATGCAATTAGTAAGCAATCATAAGAATCTAAATCTGCATGTCTATCAGAACTGTCAACATGATTATTTCAAAAACCAAACAGTTATATAGCTTTATGTCCCCATCATTTCTCAGCAGCAAGATGGACTCATAATTAACCTGTGTCTTCACATGTACCTAAATCCAATAATTCATCAAGTCCTTTATATATCTTCAAATGAAAGCTGCTTGAGCATGTTCTCTCATCTCCACATTCACATTTAGGTGGTTGTAATATCTTTCATTATGACTTGTTGCCACTAAATATTCTTTTGAAGACATTATTATTATTATTATCACTCTCACTATTATTTTAAAAGTATACACTTTCTAAAAATAATTTTCTAAAAATATTCTACCACTATTTGATTGTTTTCATGGAACTATAGAAAAAAATATAGTGTTAGAAATAATAGCATTACTGGAGCTGAGGCTGTAGCTCAGTGGTAAAGCGCTTGCCTAGCATGCCTGAGGCACAGGGTTTGATCCTCAGCACCACATATAAATAATAAATGAATGAAAATAAAGATTCATAAATGACTGAAAAAATATTTAAAAAAAAAAGAAATAATAGCATTACTAACTTCCTTGTTTTCTTACATTCTGATTTTTTTTTCCTTCATGTACTGGGTATTGAGCACAGGGGCATTTTACCACCAAGCCACATCCCCATCCCTTTTTATTTTATTCTAATTTATTTTATTTTATTTTATTTTATTTTAATCTGAGGTACTGACTCAATAAGTTGCTGAAGTTGGTCTTGAAACTTGTGATCCTCCTGCTTTAGCCTCCTGTGCTGCTGGGATTGCAAGCACGTGCCACTGGCCTGGCTGACTATTATCTCTTCGTAACATGAAAAGCAACATCATTTTGAACTGATATTTTTCTCTTTTATAATATAAGATTTAGGCCTACTTTAGCATTCTTTAATATATCCTTAAAAGCTTGCAAATCCAAAATTAAACTAAAATACCCTCTCCTTTTTTATATTTTTATTCTCTTACTTTTTAAACATTCTGACGTATAGTTTTTTCACTTTGTTCAACACATGTGAATATTTTTATTTCAATATAACTTTTGTCTTTTCCATTTCTACAATGCTTAGTTGTCTATTTACAATCCAATTGTAGATTTAATGAACACTGATAATTAAAATTATATTTTAGATAATTACAAACATAGATTTTCCTTTAGATTAGATAACTTCAAGACAGAAAAGATTCTACTTACATATCTAAATCCCAAAGTGCTTGTGGTCCACATAGTTAAAAATTTTGGAAATTAATGATTTAATTCACTAGAATAGTCTTTCATATTCAACTTACCCCTTGCCTTCACAAATATAACTGCTTCTTTTGTTAGTACTAAAGTCCCTGAAAGCTTCAGTTCCCACATAGCATTCCCTTTATGACCTTGACAGATTAAGCATTCTTTCTCTCACTTGCTTTCTCTAGCTGTCATTTTCAACTGGTTCTTTTCAACTGATTGCTTTATCAATAGATGTATACTGTTGATGACCAATTTCTAAAATTTTGATGTGTAAAGATTGCAAAATATTAGTGCCCCCTCTTCCTTTTCCTGTGAATTTCCTTGGAAAATAAGCAAAATCTCTGAACTCTCTTAATCCTTTCAATCAGTTAGAATTCCAAGCTGCTGAGCACAACTCAGAAAATCCATGCAATCTTGCAGACTGGTGCAACTAAAAATTTATGGCTCATAGGCTCAGCTGGGCCCCCAGAGAAGCTCTGCCAAATTTCTCCTTCCACTTGGTCAGGTCCACACTGATTCAAATCAGCAGCTCTTCTGGTTCTGCAAAGCTCTCTACTATCCCACCTCATAGTAACCTGTGCCCCTCTTTATTCTCAGCATTTATCTCTAGCAGTTATCTTGAAAATTTCAGTTACACATGCACACACACATACACATACACACACACTGGGAGATTTTATCTGGTTTTTATTATGATAAGTACATTAAAATGTGTATCCTGTTTTTTCTTTATTCTATTTAGTTATACATGACAAATGTACAATTTAGTGTCCTTGAGTACATTCAAATCATTATGCCACCCTACCACCAGCCACCTCCAGACTTTTTTGCATCTTACAAAATTGAAGCTATGTCCCATTCAATGCCAATTCACCATTTCACCCCCAAACACAAGTCCCTGGTAACCACCAATCTACATTGTATTTCTATGATTATAACTATTCTAAGTACCTGACATATGTCGTATTGTATTTTATTTATCTTTTAAAACTGTTTCCCATAGGATAACTTGCTCAAGATTCATTTATGCTGTAGCAGATGACAGAATTTTTTTTCCTTTTAAAGTCAAAATAACATCCGAAGCCAGGCGCAGTGGCTCAAGTCTGTAATCCCAGCACTTCGGGAGGCTGAGGCAGGAGAATCGCGAGTTCAAAGCCAGCCTCAGCAATGGCAAGGTGCTAAGCAACTCAGTGAGACCCTGCCTCTACATAAAACACAAAATAGGGATGGGGATGTGGCTCAGTGGTCCAGTACCCCTGAATTCAATCTGCAGTACCAAAAAAAAAAAAATGTAACATCCGATTCTCCGTGTATGCCACACTTGTTATCTGTCCATCTATCAAAGGACATTTGTGTTATTTCCATGTTTTAGCTATTATGAACTGATGTTAGTGTATTGTTTGTAACCTGGTACTTTTATCAATTTGCTATTAGTTTTAACAGAATTTTTTTCCATGTGGAATCTTTAGTGTTTTCTGAATATAAGTTCAAACCATCTGAACTGTGATAATTTTAGTTCTCCCTTTCCTATTTTGGTGTCTTTTATCTCTTCTTGATGTTTTTTTCATGCCTAATTTCTGTGACTAGATCTTCCAGAAATATGAGGAATAAAAATGAGGAGAGCAGCATCCTAGCCTTGTTTTTATGTTAAAGGAAATGATTTCACCTTTTATCGCTGAGTAATATCTTGTCCATGAGATTTTTAAATAGGGATTTTGTTGAGATAGATTCCTTCTATTCTTAATTTGTTTAATAATTTTTTTGATCACAAGAATTTATTGAATTTTCTTAAATGCTTCTTTCTTCCTTCTACTAATGCATTATATTGAACAGTTTTCATGTGTGGAAACTGTAAGACGAACGACCAGATGGAAGTGAAACAGGACCAACACAGGCTTTTATTCTAGGAAATACGTTCCCAGACCAGTTCCCCGCCCAGTCACCAGGCTCGAACAGGTCGGGAAAATGGCGCTGTGCCTCGTGTTACACAGGGTTATATAGCCTCTCCCCATCCAGAAAAGGCAGGCTTGAGGCCAGGAAGAGGTGTTGACTTAGAGTCCAGTGTCTTCTGAGATTGGTTTGGTGCAGCTGGTGATGTCAGATCCCTTCCGATATGAGCCGAGAGCCGTACTGTAAGTTCGCTTCTTCTTCCGTACAGATCTTTGGGGGCCGCCATCTTGGTGTGCTTGATGCATGCGTGCTGTGCTCGTCGCATGTGTGCTACGTTTGTCGCGCAACAGTGAGTGGGCTGGCTCCTGGTGTTGTGTTGGTGCAGTGCCGCGGCGCAGCAGGGTCTGGTTTTCTGTGTCTGCCTCCGACCTAACAGAAACATTCTTGTGTTCCATGAATAAATCCATTTTTTCATGGAATATAACATTTTAATATGCTGCTGAATTCAGTTTGCTAATAATATCTTGAGGATATTTTCATCAGAGTTCACATAGGATGTTGGTCTCTAGTTTTCTTTTTTTTTCTTTTTCTTGAAGAGTATCTTTTTCTGTTTTTTTTAATAGGGTATTGATTATCTCGTAGACTGAACTAGGTAGTGTCCTTTTCTTTTTCTCTTTCTTTCTTTCTTTCTTTTTTTAAGTTTGAGACAAACTGGTAATATTTTTTCATAAAATGTTTGTAGATTTTACTAGTGAAGCTATCAAGTCCAGGGTTTTTCTTTTCTGGGAAATTTTTTTTTTATTAATGATTGGACTGCTTTGACTAGTTACTCTTCTATGCCAGCTTTGGACCCAGAGTGGTGGAGATGCTCCACAGTGAACTAAACCTCTGAAATCAGGCAACGAAATAAAGTTTTTCTCCTGTAAGTTGTGTTTCTCAGGTATTTTGATCATAAAAACAACAACAACAAAAAATCCTCACTAAAAACTCTAGTTTTTCTATCCATTATTATTGAAATATTTGCTATAAATTAAATAGCATGCTAAGTGTTCGTATAATTATGTCAGAATGAATTCTACTGTCATGTATAACTTAAAAGAACCAATAAAGAATAGATAGAATGACATCAAACTAAGAAGCAAAGGAAAGGAAACAACAGCATGAAGAGAGAATCTATAGACTAGGAGAAAATCTTTGCCACTCACACCTCAGATATGACATTAATTTCCAGGATATGCAAAGCACTCAAAATCTTAAAACTAAATAAACCCAAATAACCCAATCAATATATGTTAATGCATGTATATAGAAACAACATGGAAGAATCTTATATAATGTTGAGTGAATAATGCAAAACACTAAAAAGAATATATATATATATATATATATATATATATGCTATATATATAATCAGTCTACTTACATCAAAATACAAAGCAACAATACCTGATTGATGTCAGTAGAAGTCAGGAAAATAGTTATATTTCAGGAGCGGGGGATAGTGACTAGAAGGGTCTCGAGAGTAGACTGTTTCAGGCATAGTAATGTTTTAGTTATTGACCTGGGTTGTATTTTCATGAGTTATTTCCTTTGTGAAAATAAATCAAGTGAACACTTAAAAAAAAAAAAAAAAAAAAGGTAAATAGCATGGTAATTCCTAGAAGTGGCAGAACCCTTTAACTGGAGGAATTCAGATAAAGGTGAACAGGTTATTGGGAATGTCCTCTGTGCAAAGGATATATGCTAATCTTGTGCAGTGAATTAGCTCACTCAACAGTGAGTTGTTAACAAACAAAACCATGCCATATGCTTCTTTCCTTCTTCATATAGCTGGAAACATTTTAGCTTCACCACAACATGGTGACACAGCCAGTGGGCCCCACAGAAGATGCTGCACAGACGGGCCATGCAATCTTGAACTTTCAGTCTCTGAAACTGTGAGCTAAATTAAACTTATTTTCTTTATAAGGTGTCTAGTATCCATTTTTTCATGAAAACAAAACTAATACAGTGACAGTCTTATTATAGAATTAATTTCTTTCCATTGTGTTAATAAATAATTCATATATTTTTTGTGGTCTGAAATTATGTGCACTCAGTTTTATAATTGTTAAGTCTTCTGAATTTACTGAAATTTACTAATTTTTAATGGTCTTTATTGTCTTTTTTAATTTATTTTACTTAAAATACATGTTATCTAATATTAGTATAGCTACCTCTACTTGCTTTAGTTACTATTAACATGAAGTATCTTCTTCTGTCCTTTAGCTTTCAATTTCTTTGCATCTTCAGATTCACCATGAGTCTCTTAGGCAGCATATAATGGATCATGCCTTTATCCATTCTGCAAAGCTCCCTCACTTCTTCCTGCCTTCATGCCTACCTGCCTGCCTGCCTGCTTTCCTGCCTTCCTTCTATTTATTCATTTATTTATTCTCCCTTCAGATTTTTGGTACTGGGAATTGAACCCAGGGACACTCTTTCACTAAGCTATAACCCTAGTCCTTTTGTAATTTAAGAGGTCTCACTAAGCTGCCCAGGATGGCTTCAGACTTGTGATCCTCCACCTCAGATTCCTGAGTTCCTGGGATTACAGGCCTGCATCAGGCTAATTTGTGTCTTTTGATTGGAGGGTTTAATTCATTGATGTTTCAAATAATTAGTGATAAAAAACAGATCTGTTTTTTTCTCTTTGATATTTTATAAGATCTTTAACAGATTTTGTCCTTAATTTCCTGCCTCATTGTATTATTTTGTTTAGCTGAATTTTTGTAGTAAAATATTTAATTCTTTTCTCATTTTCTTTTTAATATATTATATAGCTATATTCTTCCTGGTTACCATGGGATTACATTTAACATCCAAAAGTGATAATACTCTAAGTTGAATCTATACCAGCTTATTTTCTATAGCATAAAAAACCTTTGGGCCTTTAGTAGTTTCATCTTTGAGTTATTGATATTACAAAACTGTTTCTTTATACATTGTTTTTTCCTAAATATGAAGTAAAAAAATAATTACTGCCAAAGTCTCTTAAATTACATATGAAACAAGATGGGTTTATAAAAAATAGTAACACAAATACTATCTTTTAGAGTTCTAATTGCTGTTTTTAAATGCATTTGTCTATTAAATCATATAGGAAAAAAAGTTGCAGAATTTTTAGAATAGCATTAGTGTTTGTAACTGTCCACATATTTACCTCCACTGAGGTATTTCTTTTGTCACATGGCTGGAAGAAAACTGTGTGATTCCTTTTGACAATTTTTTTCAGGGTAGATATGGTGGTAACGAACAAAACACAATAGTCTCTATTTGTATTTATCTGAGAATGTGTTAATCTTACCCTTATAATGAAGACAATTTTGCCAGAATTAGTGTTCTCGGTTGATAGTTTTCCTTGCTCCATGGTAGCACTTTGAATCTGTCAGCACATTGTCTTTTGCTCTCTATCATCTCAGAAATCAGATTATGATCTTATTATTACAGCTCCTCTTATGCGTACAGAATCTCTCCTGCTTTTTTCCCAATTTTGTCTTCATCTCCCTATAGTTTGACAATAATGTATCTTGGTGTGGGTTCCTTTGAATTCAACCTACTTAAAACTTGCTAAGTTTCTTGAATATGTTATTTCATGCCTAAATCAAATTAAAAAAATTTTGTTTTTAGTTGTCAATGGACTTTTATTTTATTTATATGTGGGGTTGAGAATCGACCTGGTGCCTTACACATGGTAGGCAAGAGCTATACCATTGAGCTACAACCCCAACCCGCCTAAATCAAATTTGAGAATTTTCAGCTATTATTTCTGTAAATTTGATATGTGTCCTTTTATGTCTCTTCTCTTTCTGGGACAGCCACAATGTACACATTTATTTTTTAATGTTATCCCACATGTTCCTTACATCCTGTTCGCATTTTTAAAATTTATTTTCTGTTCCCCCGACTCCACAACTTTTATTGTTTTATCTTCCAGTTCACTTATCAAATTTGCTTTAAATCCCTGTCAAACTCCTTTTATTTTGCTTTTCCAATTATTGTATTTTTGGGGGGCCCTAAGATTTCTTTTTGTTTTATTTTTTTGGCTTTCTCTTTATTTATATTTCCATTTTTCATACATCATTTTTTCTTTGTCTATATTTCCTTTATTTCTCTGAATATCTTTAAGACTATTGATTTTATTTATTCAATGGATGTGCCATTGGATTTTCCTTGAGGCCATATTCTACTTTAATTTTTGCCTTAAGTGGACCATGATTTCTTGTTTC